>JAVKOQ010000402.1:5000-43303 GCA_031835245.1 Balamuthia mandrillaris | reverse complement strand
TTGTTCTTGTAGTTGGTGGTGTTGATACGAGGTTTGGCTAAGATTTTGACATTGGCCTCATCCAGTATCACTACAGCCGATTGGTGGGTTGGGCGTAGTGGACACTGTTTGGGCACTTCTAGGTCTTTCACCACTTCCAGTATTTCTTCTCTGGTTCGCTTTATAAAGTCTGTTGAGGTGCAATGATTTAAACAGAATGTTTAAGAGAAAACAACATGAGAAAGGACCAAAGAAAAGAAAGAGAAATGACCAAAGAGAAAGAAAATGAAAAAACATCGTAAGAGGACAAGAAAGCAAGGCACTGAAAGAACAAGAGCAAAGAAAAAGAGAAAAATAAACAGAAAGATGAAGAACCAGAAAGTCTGCAAGTACCTTTTTGATAGCCGTGAGTTGTTTTTTCGCTAACAAGACCAAGGGGAGGAAAGTTTTGAAGGCCCAACTGAGGTGGCGTTCGAGAGATAGGGGTTTGCTCTTCTGGTGAATCTTGCAACCTTCTGCCTCTTCCACCTTTTCGTCTCCGCCCATCCACGTTGTCTCTTGAATCTATTATTGACACTCAGTAAGAAAACAAATGACAAGACACAAGAATATGCTTTGTTTACCGTTGGCTGATCGGTTTCCACCACCATCTCTGCGTCTATTCGGGTCTTTGCTTCTTCGCCGGTCCCTATTGTCTTTATATTATTTTTTTTTAAAAAAAAACGAGGCATTTAATATCCGTTGCATAATTACAGGAGGAAGAGAGAAAACAAAGAAAACAAAAAGGGTACCTCCACCTGTGGCGCCATACGCATGGTTATACGGCGCTATGCCAGCAGGAATTGGTAAAGGAACATGCCCGCCTCGTGATGCTTGTTGTTGCTGTTGTTGGGGAATGCTATTGGCATATGGATAAGTGAAGCCTGCATAAGGCACTGCCATTGTTGTTCCTGTGGTGTAGTCGTAATAGTAGGCCAAAGGAGGAGTAACGTCAGTCGCTGGCAAAAGACCCCCTGCAACAGAGTCCGATGAGCCTTGGTCTGCTGAAGCAGCAGCCTCGTTCATTCTGTATAAAGGGGAGGAGGAGAGACCAGGAGATGAGAAGCACAGAACGAGAGAAGAGGTAATTGACGAAAGGAAGAGGCAGAGAAGCAGAGAAAAATAAGTACAGGCTACGAAGCAAGTTCTCGGTCTTAATGCGAGCTTTGACGGGTTTCTCCTGAAAGCGCTGCTTGCGGACATGGTCCAAGGCCTTGAGCGTCTCCTCCTCCGTGGCAAAGGCCACGAACCAACAGTCCCCAATGTCAGGGTTGACGGCGACAGGCTCCGGCAGAGCCGCCTCTCCTTCCTTCGCTTTGAACAACAGTTTTATTTCCTGTTGGTGTGTGTGTTTGTTTTGTTGTGAGTGAAACGAAAAAAAAAAAGAAAAAATCAAAAATCAGATCCTCAAAAAAAAGTAGCGATGAGGGAAGAGAGAAGGAGAGAAGAGAGAAGAGAGAAGAGAGAGAGGGAGAAAGGTGACGGTCGGATTGATTGACCTCTAAATCAGTGGCAGCGGGAATGTCCCGCAAGATGAGCGAGGTACGGGGGGCCTTCATGTTGGGCCTGACGAGGGTGCCCTCCGGATTGAAGCTCACCCGCTCTGAGTCGCGGGCGGCCGCCACGATCGCAGCGGCCTCCGCCCGGACCAGGCCCAGGGAGTGCAGCATGGCGACGGGCATCCAGAGCTCCGCGTTCATGGCCGCCAGGAGGGCGGGGCTGCGGATGAGGTGCTCCTTGGAGAGGAGGCCCTCCACCTTGGCGCGAAGGGCGGCGGGATCGTGCTCCTCCTCGTCCTCTCCCTGTTGTTCGGCGGGGGTGGTGGTTGCTCCTGCCTGCAGCGCCTCGGGCTGGGGCGGCGAGGGGACCTCCTCGCTGGTGGTAGAGAGTGTGACGCTGGCGTCCGCCGGGGAAGGGCTCTTCTCACTGCTGCTGTCCTTTCCTTCCATCTCTCTCTCTCTCTCTCCTTTTTTTTTTTCTTTTTTTTCTTATTTTTTTTCAGATTCAGTTTTTCGAATTTTTAATTTTACAATTTTACACATACGTCACACATATCATAAAAGGTCAAATTACACGTATGCATGCTCTTATTAAGCAAAACAACGAAAAAATCGATAATATTCGAATAATATTCGAATGTTCTATCAGATATCGATATTTTTCGAAAAAATGGTATTTTTTCGACTAATATTTTAACAACTAACAAAAAAAGAGAGAGAGAAAGACAAGGAGAAAGATGAGTGCGACTTTGCATCATTTTGGCCAACGCTTCTGTCCGCATGGACCTCCATATACTTTTCCTCTTTTGCTTCTTTTCTTACTGTCTATGTTAACATCGCATTCCACCTTCGTGGCTGCCACGAATCTTCATCGTAACGCTGCTGAGGCACACCCTTCCAAACCAGAGCCATCGTGTCGAGTCGCTCGCCTCTCTCGAGAGACGGTGGGCACCGGCTTCCATCGCGACCTTCGCACCAACTTTACCCTCCTCTGCTCCGCCCTTTCCTCCAAGAAGTCCTCCTCTCTCTCCCTTTGGCTGCTGTTGGAGGAGAAATTTTCCGCCGACCTGTTTGTGGACCTCTTTCAAGTGAGAGAGATGGAACGGCTCTTCTCTGGACCCTCTGTGGAGGTGCTGCGACAGTACGACCTGGAGAAGGCGGCCTCGCACCCTGCCGCCACCTCCAACTTGGTCCTCGTTCGGAGCCCTCCGCTCTCTTTGTCTCCAGGAGAGGGGGAGTCAGTGTTGCGGCTAGAGTCTGGAGAGAGAGAGAACTTTAGAGCAGAACTCAACACAGTCGTGGAGAACAGTGAAGACGCGTACGTCTAGTTTGTCGTTGTCGTTTTCTTCCTCTTCTTCTTGTTCTCAGTGGTCGTGCTCTCTCTTGTTCTTCTATTTTTCTGTAGGCCCTCTTCTTTCATTCCTTCTTTCCTCTTCCTACTTGCTCATTATTCTTCCTATCTTTCATCTTCCTTCGTTTTTTCTTTCAGGTATCAACTGCATGGCTCCATTGCCCTTCCAATCCATCTTCGCTATCAACCTCCTCAACTTTCTTCTCCTTCCTTCCCTACTTCTGCTCATCCGCAAGAAGAAGATGGATATCACTCCTTCCTGATATCTCCTCCTCTTCGTCTCTTCTATTTCTTCGTCCCCCAAAATGAAGAACACAACACCCATCTTCACCCTAATCTCTCCTCCATCTTTGCTAAAGTTGCGAATGAAGAAGAAGAAAAAAGCGGGGATATCTCGGATGACGAAGTTCGCGTCGTGGAGAAAAGGTTGTTGGATGATGGATGGAAAGAAGCATGGAGGAGTGTATCTACTCGTGAAGAGGAGAAAGGGGAAGAAAACGGAAGTAAGCAAAACGAGAAGGGAGACGAAGGATTGCGGGTGACAGTGAGAGTACCCGTTGGAAGGAAGGAAGAGCGGCCGTTCGTGGAAGGTGTAACCCTGTTGGTCACCACATTGGCTGCCTCTTGTTTGTTCGGGTTGATGTGGTGGCATAGGTGACTTTATTCTCTTTCTTTCTTTCTTCTTTTTTGTAATTAAAATGAAGATGAAGAGGATTGGCTGATGGCGAGAGCAGCAATAGTGCTTTCTACGGTGACCAACAATTGTTCTGCAAGTTGCTTTGTGCTCTTCTTCTTTTCGCTGTTCATTCCTGCTTGCTCTGTTTCTTTTTCTTCCTGATGAGGAGGATGAAGAACGATGTGTTGTAAAGTCTGTTGAAGAGAGGGAAGAACTGCTCTGTTCTCGAGCAAAACATCTTCCAAAGTGCCGATAAGAGCACCTAACAATTTTAAACCTCCGATGCGAATATCTTGTTTGTTGTTTTGGATTAGAGCGTGTAATGCTGCTTCCAGGAGATCGTTGCTGTAAGGTCGTACGTCTCCTTTCAGGTAGAACGTTATGGTGAAGAGCAACTGTTTGTTTGAATGGTTGCACGTGAACGGATGGAGAGAGAGAGAGAGAGAGAGAGAGTAGAAACCAGCAAAGAAAAAGCGTGGAATAAGTACCTGTAAATAAGCCATCTGAGTATCAACATCAGTGGAGGTTGCAACATCGACAATGTCGGCAGACGGTGAGGCAATGATGATCACGTTCTCCTGCTTGCTTCTGCTATTTGGTCCAAAATAAAGGTGTAGAATTGGATGGATGAGGTCTCGAGCAAAAGAGATCAGAGCAGCCAGAGGCAGGCTTTTGATGGCGAAGATGAATGCTTGGATGATGCCCACTCGTAACTCTTCACCGAGAGAAAGTGCAAGAAAATAAGAAATATGAAGGAAGAGAGCACAAAACAGAAAAGATAATCAAAATGAATAACAAGAAGAAACGTACTCTGAGATACATCAGGATGAATCGCACCGTCATCCCCTTTCTTAGCCTCCAGCTGGCTTAACAACCATGGAAACAATGATGAAAAGTTGGTCAGCTCCTCTTCCGTGGTTGGCATTAGTGGCTTCTCTTCGTTTCCTTTGGTCTTTGTCGTCATTTTTTCCTTTCCTTTCTCGATTTCCTGTATCCTGGTTGTCTTCTCTAAAAGCGAGGTACCCTTCAAGGAGGAGGACGTAGACGAAGAAGATTTATGTGGTTGCTCTGCGCCTATTCGAAGGATCACTCCCAAACAGTCAATACATCCAAGCACGAGATTCGCCAACTCTGAAGCAACCGAAGAATTCGTCGTCATAAGAAGAAAAGTGCAACAGCGGAACGACTTGTAGACGAGAGGTAACAGACGAGAAGCCCAACTCTCCATAACCTTGCCATGAAGCATCAATGCATTCACAAAGTAGAAGAGATGAATTTTAGTTCGCTTGACGGCTTCGGTGTGCTCTTCCTCTGCAAAGGTTGTTTTGTTGCTTTCGTTGCATAGTTGTTGAAGAAATCGATGATAAGAAGCAAAACGGTCCAAGACAGCATCTATCGCGTAGCTTGGATCGAAGAAGCTGCAAACTTCAGCTGATAGTTTACTTACTTTATCAAAGTCATCATTCATACTATTATTGTGCGCATATTGGTTTAGAATCCATCTCGAAAAGAGAGAGAGAGAGAGAGAGAGAGATCATTACCTATTCAACAAGAGTTCCGTAAGATTTCGAATGTATTGTCGTACTTGCTCTTCTTCCGAGTCATCTCTTTGTTCCATTGTAGAGCTTGCCAATGGTGGAAAGGAATGATAGGGTACCACTCTCAGAACCAACAACGGGCTTATCCGTTCAAACATTATTTCTTTCCATATGAGCATGCGATCCTCAGGGGCCATGTTATCAAGATCTGTTGGTAACCTTTTTTTTGATATTTGTTTCAATCGAAGAGGTTAACAGCAAGAACAGAAGGAGAAGGAGAAGAAGACGGAGGAGGAGAAGGACATCTATTATTTTAAGAAAATCAAAGGCGAAAAGTATACTTACTCAGGTCGATCTCTAATTTTCTGGATGACGAGAGGCAAGAACGAGACTAAGTGAGGGCCCATGAAAGGACCAATGCAACGCATAAATGACACTAGAATGGTATCTTCTGGAGCAGCAAACACTTTTTCTACCGACATAGAGATGAGCTGCGGCCATACGTGAGGTGGTAACTGTGATAAACATTATAACAAGAAATAGGACAAGAATGAGAGATGAAAAGAAAGAAGAATGAAGAGGAGAGGCGTGGCGACCTTGGCAGCCCATTTCGGAATTAGCCGGAACACTCTCTCACTGAAATCGGTTTTTTGCTTTTGGGTAGACCCAATAGATGTTTTCCCAATATCGCCAGGATTTTGCGGGACCACAATCGCAGCAGAAGCATCATTGAAGCTCCTACGTTACGTATTATTAATTCATTATGTCAGAAATATGATGAGAGGCAAGAGGGTAACAAAAGAAACAATGGAATGCAAGCCAGAAAACAAGAAGAATGTACCTAAGGCAATCCAACAAAACCAAAGCTGCCGAGCAGATGTCTTTGTGGTTTTCCAAAAGAGATACAATTGCAACATCAGCGGCGGATCGTACTTTGGCGTCTCGGTGATACACCAACCTACAAAGAGGGGGGATAATAAATGCTGCATCTGTAGTTTTGTTTTAGTGTAAGAAGAACATATTAAGAACATATTGGGAGGGAGAGAGAAGAGAGAGAGAGAGAGGGAGAGAGAAGAGAGAAGAGAAGAGAAGAGAAGAGAAGAGAACGATGAAGAGAAGAGAAGAGAAGAGAACGATGAAGAGAACGATGAAGAGAAGAGAACGATGAAGAGAACGATGAAGAAGAGAACGATGAAGAGAACGATGAAGAGAAGAGAAGAGAAGAGAAGAAGAAGAAGAGAAGAGAAGAGAAGAGAAGAGAAGAGAAGAGAAGAGAAGAGAAGAGAAGAGAAGAGAAGAGAAGAGAAGAGAGAGAGAGAGAGAGAGAGAAGACGCGAGTAAAAGAAAAAGGTACATGCCTAGGTGAGCAAACAAATTGGCAGCCTCCACACGAAGTGATAACTCCGTATCGTGTCTAATAAACCAATAGGAGTAAGCTATGAATACAATCTGTTACATAAGAAGAGAAATACCACGTACAATCTTTCCAGAAGCTGATTGGCTAAGAGGTGCCTGCGCACAAAAGTAAGAAAAGTAAGAAAACCGCAAAGAAAATAAAACCGAGGTTTAAGATGGAGAATAGAAGCACAGAAGCAGAGAGGGAAGCGGGAAATGAAAGAGAAGGTACCCTAATTTTTCGTTAGTGTAGGCTAGTTTCTGATTCACTTTGAATATCTCTGCCAGTATTTTCAATGCAAAGTTTCGTTGGTCTTGGTTCGTGGAATCCAGTCGCTTGAAAACTTGGTCTAGCATTCTCTCTGGATTGCTACACATTTTCTAAGCAAGGACAAGACAGATACAGAAAAGAAATATAAAGAGCAAGAGAGAGAGAGAGGGAGAGAGAGAGAGAGGGAGAGGGAGAGAGAGGGTGGGAGATTCTACCACGCTGCAAACTCAGCAATGAAGCCTATAATGGCGGTGGAAGTGCTGTCGTTTGTGTCCAGCAATGAAAGGAGCGGGTCCACAAGTAGATCCACATTACGTGGGTCTATTGATAATTTCAATTCCTACCAAATATCAATGATGGGCAAAATAACGCAATGGTAAAAGCATCAAAGATTAACAAGAGAGGAAAGCAGAGCTTACTAAAAAGAAAAACAAAAGAATAGCGATAATAACTACCTTTTGGACAATTTGTATAGCGAGGGTGTGTATCCTTTCGTCGGGGGCGTAAAGCTGCTTGAAAACATTGCCATAAATTTGAGCTCGTAGTTTTATTGTTACCTTACGAAAGGTCAGCTTATCCAATCTACCCAAAAGCAAACAAAGGCCGCTTAAGCTGAGTCCGGCCATCGGTGTATCGAATTCTTCCTTTGTAACTATAGCCGGATCCTGTGGGTTTAATTTGGCAAGGGTAAAGTTGATGCAAATGAAAGAGAAAGAGTAAGAATGAAACGACAAAACAAAGAGAAAGAAACAACACGAGGACGAAAATGGACCTGCAACTGGGACAAAAGACGATGCGTCTCTAGCAGGAGTTGTGAACGCGTTCGTTGAGGAAACTCCATGAGGCAAGGAGCAAAGAAAGAGCAATACCAAGCGAGCATTGCTTGAAGAGGCTCTACTTCCTCTGTATTTTAAAACGGAATTGAAAAAATCCAACATGAGAGAGAGAGAGAGAGAGAGAGAGAGAGATTGTTCAGCAGATAGTTTGCAGCACGTACGAGAACTAATCATTGCAATGTGCCTTCCATCCTTGAGCTTTGTGATTTCAGCATTAAAGTAATCTAAGCCAGCTGTAAACAGAGGTCGCTGTTCTTTGTACCACTGTATCAAAAAAAAAAAACAAGAGCATCGGAATTATAGGACAACATTCAAAACAAAAACAAAATAAACGAACGAGACCAACCGCTTTCAATTCTCTGCATAGATCGTCTAGCATGTCAAGAGAGCCCCATAGCGCAGAGATGGGGGTCCACTGACTATCACAGGATGGACCTATCATTTCTACTTTAAGTTTGCGCTTCATCTTCGCATGCTGCATGTGTTGTGTCAACAAGGCTAAGCCATGCACTATGCAAAGAAAGCAATCGGAAGCAGTCACAGTAAGCCTTGTCGGAAGCCTTACGGTCCCTTTCTTTGCACTTGCGAAGTGAACGAGCGATGAGAAAGAGAAACAACGAAAGAAACAGACAATATCTCAGTGAGAGGTTACCAACATGAAGATTCTTTGGGGAGGGAGGGAGGGAGGGAGAGAGAGAGAGAGAGAGAGAGAGAGATGTGTACCTATCATGAATGACACAACGCAGCAATGCTGGAAGGAACGGTAAAATCACTCTTAATCTTCTGCTAAGTGATTGCACTTGTTCTCGTTCTCGTTCTCCTTCCTTCTCTTCTTCCTCTTTTCTAGCACTGAACGACGACACTTCCACCACTTTTCCAATACGGTCTTCTGTCTTTATCTTTTTGCTGTTGACGTTGTCAGACGTTGCTTTTGAAGCGAGTTTATGCTGCTGTTGAAAGTTTGTTATCGCAGTTTGAACATAGTTTTGAATGGTGGTCGCGATGGCCAATCTTTGAAACTTGATGTGACCCGATGACGATGAGGAAGAGGAAGTTATTGCTTCTTCTGCTTCTCCAGTGGAGGAGACGTGATGATGAAAGAGACGAAGCAATGCAGCTGTTGTGGAGGTTGGATAGGAAGCGATCAACCACTCTAACATTCGCTGAGCCCTTTTCTTCTGTGTTGTCGTTGCGGAAGTGTTCTTCAACTGTAAGGAATGAATGAAAGAATGGACAGAGTGAGAAACGAGGAACGAGAGGACGAGAAAGCAGAGGTTTTGAGAGAGAACAAGAGAGAGAAGAGAGAAGAGAGAAGAGAGAATGAGTGCGAGGAGAACGAGTGAGAAGAGAGCAAGAAAAAGAAGAGAACGTGAGGAGAGAGAGAGAGAAAGAGAGAGAGAGAGAAAGAGAAAGGTAACGAGAGAACAAAGGAGGGAGAAGCAAACGTGGTCCAAGAGTGGCATGCACAGTCGCTGGATGCTGCTCTCCTGCTCTGCGCCGCTTCCAACAACTTGGCAAATGGAGGTCAAAGCACGAGCTACCTTTGCTACTCGTTTTTCCCAAGAGTGAGAGAGAGAGAGAGAGAGAGAGGAAGCATTGTATTTCAGTCCTTATTTCTCCATCATGATTGATGCGCAAACCACGTACAAAAAGAGTAGGGCTGAGAAGTGGCCTCTGCCCAGCTTTGGTCGTCCGCATCCAACAGCACCACCAACGCTTTTCCTAGCGGTACTACGACGTCGTCCTTTTGAGAGCCTCCTCCAGTGGTTGCCTCCGGTACCTCTCTGATGAGAAACGCTTCCTCCATTCTTTGTTTTCTTTCTTTTCGTTTAGAAAAAAATTACTGCATTCGATACGGTTCGATCTCGCAACCCGATTGTTTTTAAAATTATAAAAAAAATAGTTGCTATCGGTAAGGTTCGTTCGTGGTGCTTGATAATAGGTACGTCAACATCGTAATAGCCTCCAAACAATGGCCATACGAGCCAGATGTTAATTCAGCTTCTCCGAGGTTGAAATACTTTTTACTCAAAAATGATCATTGCTTCGGGTAAGGTTCGATCCCGCGTTCATTTGGAAATCCTCGTAGGTTGAGCTTTCTCAGTTCGCCCCTACGAGATATGAAACAAAAAAAAAGATGAGAAGCAAAGCAACGCTGTTGTTGTTGTCGGAGCCCCTCCCGCTCTTTTGCGTGCTGATGGCGGCGGTCGTGTTGTCTCTTGCAGCAGCTGCGGAGGCGGCGGCGGCAGCAGCAACAACAAGCAGCAGCGGTGGGCTCACGCAAACGGACCCGTCGTGGGAGGAGCAGCTGTACTGGGGGACCTACCGCTCCAACCTCTACTTTGGCACGAGGGCGCGCTCGCCCTCCTCCCCTTTGACTGGCTTGATGTGGTTCGACCCGCTTCAGCCTAGACTTGGTTTGTCTTTTCTTTGTTTTTTGCTTCCTCTTTTTTTTTTTTTTTTGTGAGTGTGTGTTGATGATTCATTGCTGCTTGCACGCATGGCAGAGGTTCGACATAGCTGTGAGCAAGGGGACGGCATGAGGCGTTATGGGTGGCGGAGACACAACGGCACACACTTTGGGGAGCAGGAGATCGAGGACCCTCGCTGTGGCGTGTCCCTGCGCACCTCCTTCATGAAATACAAACCTGGCAAGCATGGTTCGTTTAGTTCTCCTCATGCTCTCTCTTTGCTTTCTTCTCTTCTTCGTGCTGTTCCTTCTCTCTGCTCTCCCTCCTCTCGCCTCTCCTTTCTGCTTCTCGTTTCGGTGATTTCTCTTGCTCTCTTCGTCTATCCTCGCTACTTCCTCCTTCTCTCCCTTCTCTATGATGAACTGTTCTGATGGGACCTTTGTTCCTTAAAGGAGGAGCATGGAGCGTTCGCATTTCAGGAGAGAAACTCAGCCCTTCGGCACCAGCAGGGCAAGAACAACCAAACTTGGTGTCTGTGCTGTACTATTTTACCGTACCTGAAGGAGGCTCGCTTTCTCTTCCAGGAAAACAAGCAAAGAAAATGGGCATCAGCCGGAGAGATGTTCATGTGCAAGGCTTCACTCAGGAGCTAGGAAGCTTTTCTTTTCTTTTCAAGGAAGGTTTGTGCAAACTCGCCTTCTCTCTCTCGCTCGCTCTCTCATACGCTCTTCTTGTTCTTGTTCTTCTTGTTCTTCTTGTTCTTCTTCTTCTTCTTATTGTCTCCTTCCATAGATGAAAAAAACGAGTACGCAGAACCACCAGCGCATCTTCCAAAAGTGAAGGGCTCGCCAAACTTGGATCGCATCCACTTTGTCGGTGTGCGCTGGGATGACAAGGACGGAGGAGAACAAATATGGCGAGTGAAGGAAGATGTGGTGCAACCTCTGTTGAACCAGGCCCGCTCCAATCTCTTTCTCCAGCACCTCAAAGCTCGCGCCAACTCTGGTGGTGATGCGGCATGGGCTGCTCCAGCAAATGCTCCCTGGCTTATTCCTACATTGCCAAATACAATTGAGGAAGGGAGCAATGTCTTTGTGATTCAACGGATTTTTACACTTCCTTTTGAGGTAAGAATGCTGTCTTGTTCGTAATTATCTTTTGAGTTCCTTTGTTCTTATTCTTTTTTTTTTTTTCATCCTCCTCCTTCTTTCTTATTAATGCTCTGTGCCTAATCCGTCAGTTCGACTTGGTCTTCCTTTCCCATGAGAGCGGAGAGTCATATGACTCAGCAACCGCCAAGCCATCCAAAAAAGCTCCCTCCTTAGATGATGACATAGTGGCAGCCATGACTGGCTCTTCCTTGACCTCCACCTTAATGTCAGCCAGACGCCAGTTCGAAGATCGCTTCGAGGAAGTCTTTCAGCTTCAACAACGGCAACCACAGTACTCTCCCCAACAAAGAGACTTTGCAATGGCAACGTTCAGCAACCTCGTCGGTGGCATCGGTTATTTCTCTGGCAGAGGCATCATAGTAGAAGAAGATAATACTGCAACCTCGCCGCAGGCAAGAAAGCGGTATGCCTTTTCGCCACCACATGTGTTGTACTCGGCAGTGCCATCAAGACCTTTCTTCCCGAGAGGCTTCCTTTGGGATGAAGGCTTTCACCAACTGTTGGTTTTGCCTTGGGAAGAATCTATTACGTGCGTTTCTTCCTTATTTTTTGTTTTGTTTTGTGTTGTTTTGTTTGGTTTTTTATTTTGTTTTTCTTATGAAGTTTGTTGCTAATTATTTGTAAGAATAGACGAGATGTTTTGGGCCATTGGTTGAATATGATGGACGAGAACGGATGGATAGCAAGAGAACAAATCCTAGGCAGCGAAGCTCGTAGCAAGGTCCCTAAACCATCTCTCAACTTATCTTTCATGAAAGATACCCTGCGTAAGATATTGACTGTAGCTTACTCTAAAAACAAAACAAGGTTCCACAAGAGTTTCAACCACAGAACCCCATTTTCGCCAATCCACCAACCCTTCTCTTCCCAATACGTCATCTCATAACTGCTGTCTCAGATGCCTTGAAAGAGAAACAAGAATCTTCTTCCCACGAAGCACAAGGTCTTGCTTCTGTATCTTCTGCAGAACTGCTTCAGCATCAAACATCCACAATGATGACGACAACCACAATTGCGAAGAGCGATGATGATGGAAGTACCTTTGGAGCTCGACTGGCGTTTCTCACGAATATCTACCCGTACCTTGAGAGAAACTACAACTGGTTCCTAAGAACGCAGTCCGGTGCTATTCCTGATACTTTTCGGTGGCGTGGTAGAACTGAAAACCATACACTTACTTCGGGTACGCGGCTACGCTGTTTCTTTATGATTCCTTTATATCGTTGCTTTGCTGTGGTAAAAGAAAGCAGAATGTAACCTTATCCATTTGTTTCTTTTATACGAAGGATTGGATGACTACCCACGAGCACGTAAACCATCGGATCAAGAGTTGCATGTGGATCTGTTGAGTTGGATGGCATATTATTCGGCGGTGATTGCGGACTTGGCGGAGCTAGTCAATAAGGACCCGCAACCCTTCCGCCAAAACTACCAACGCTATCTCCGGAGCTTGGAAGGTAATATGCTTATGATATTGTTTTGCAGACGCCTTTTTCCTACAGAGAAAATTTTTTCTCTGGGATACTCTCGGTTTTTTCTTTTCGTTTTCTTTCTACCTTCTACTCATAGATACTTCGCTATCAAATGAAAACATTCAGAACTGCACTGGAATCCTAATACAGGAACCTACTGCGACGTCATTTCCTTCCAACAAGTAGAATCTGATGTAGAAACGGAGGCAGAACCGCATTACACCGTAACGCACGCCGAGCACGTGGGCTACGTCAACCTCTTTCCTTTCCTGCTTGGGCTCATCCCCTGTGACTCTCCTCACCTCATCCGCACGTTGGAGGCCCTACACGACCCCCAACACCTCTGGTCGGAGTTTGGGCTGCGCTCTCTCTCCCTCTCCGATGAGTTGTTCGGAGATGGGGAGAACTATTGGAAAGGACCCATTTGGTTGAACATAAACTATCTGGCGTTGCGCGTGTTGCATGGGCGCTATGCGAGGGAGGAAGGGCCCTATCGGGAGCTTGCCAGGCAGATCTATGAGGAGTTGCGGCACAATATCGTGGAAAATATGTTCAAGGTAATGTTTTTATCTCTTTCACCTTTTCCTTCCCTTCGTTTTCTTTCTTTCTAACAACAAAATAAAAGGTGTATCAACAAACGGGGTATGTGTGGGAGCAATACCATCCAAAGACGGGGATGGGGCAACGTTCGCATCCTTTTACGGGATGGTCGGCTCTGGTGGTGCTTCTCATGAGCGAGGTCTATCCATGAAAGGAGACGACAAAATGAACAGGCAAACAGAGAAATACTTATTGCCGTTAATTTGTTGAACAAATTAACAAAGCAAAACGAAGTTATTACAAATGAAGCACTGATTCCCCGTTCTCCCTCCTTTTCCCATAGGATGAGGTGCGTAGGCCTCTCCATGATGCCCTCAACCTCAATGTAGCCAAGGACCGATGCAGGGTGTTGATGCTATAGGAACTCCATTCCTTTTGGTGTAATGCTCCTTGTCTCCAAATTCCCTTTTAGCACTGCCAAAAAGATCGTGGAGAACAGCGAAATTCGGATGAAAACAAGCGAAAGATTTACAGGAAAAAATATTCCACACGAGGGTCCTTCTCTGATTGATTCAGAACCCTCGCGTAAAGATTTTTTTTTTCTTCCGGACACAATTTGCGCGTTTGCTGCAACGCGGAAAGCTCCGAGAAGGGCTGAGCGCCGTCCGTTTACGTCCAAGGAAAAAGTAAAGAAAACGTTGATAAATTACAGAGACACCTTTGGCCCGCTTGCGCTGCCCTATTCGCGATTTCCCGCCACCCCCCCCCCCGCACAGCAAAAAAAAAACAAAACAAAAAAAACTGAGCCATTTCTTTCTGCTAAACACAAGAAGAAGAAGAAAAAAAGCACGCTTTGTTGCTTTGGTGGGGATCTTTTTTTTTTTTTGTTCCAAGTCTCTCGTTGTTGCTGCTTGGGGACTCTTTTTTTTCATCTTTTTTTTTTCTGCTTCTTCTATCGAGATCTTCCTCCTCTTTGAAAGTACGGTTTTTTTTTTCGCTATCAGCATTCTCTTTTTTTTATTGTTTGTCTTTTGTGTCGTGGTTTTTTTATGAGTAGTGTTGATGAGGGGTTTTATTGCTTTCCCCCATCTAATCTTTTTTTTTTGTGTGTTCCGCCGCTATTCAGCTGTGAACAGGATTAACTTTCAATCGCTGAACGCACACATAAATAACAAAGGTAGCGAAACTCGTTTTCCCCCCTTTTCTTTACGCTCTCTTTTATTTATTTGTTTTGATTTGGATTATGGAGTGTAGTGAGAGTTTTGTATACAAGGGGGGGATTTTTCTTTTCTTTTTTTTTTCCTTTGTGCCTCGTGCGAGCGGGAGCACCCCTTTTTCTTTTCCGTGTGTCTCTGTATGCACTGCTTTTGAATTGAATCGCTAATGGAACTCTTAATCCCCATTTTTCACTGTGAGTAGCAAATGGATCTGTCTCAAATCCTTCTGAACGCTCAAAGCGCTGGTACGCTCTCCATTTTGTCACCTTAGTTTACCTCTGTTTTTTTAATATGCAAAACCTCGCTGTATTAATCGCTCCATTTTTTTTGCCTTCCTCCTCGTTTTACAGACAGCCAGCTTCGTGGTGTCGCTGAGGCTCAGCTGCAGTCTGCTGAGCAGCAAAACATGGTAACGTCTCTCTCCTCTTCCTGTTTTTTCCTCTCCTTGCGGTGAGTTTATTGTTTACTCGTTCTCTCTTTCTCTTGCGTATTTTATTTTGCAGCCCGCCTTTCTTGTGGCTCTTTCTGCGGAGTTGGCCTCCGAAGAAAAGAACCCCCTCTCCCGAAAGTTGGCTGGTTTGATCTTGAAGAACGCCCTGACGGCAACGGTTTGTTGTAACGCCTTTTTTTTTCAACAGTCCCCCTTGTTCTGACTTAAGGGATAGGATGAGGATTTGCAAGAACAAAAAGCGAAGAACTGGTTGGCATTGGACCTCCAGCTTCGCAACACTGTGAAAACCAACATATTGAACGCCTTGAGTAGCAAGACAGAGGAGGCTTCCAGCACTGCGGCTCAGGTTATTGCTGCCATTGCTGCTATTGAAATGCCGGAAGGCGGATGGGATGACTTGCTGCCTCTTTTGGTTGCTCCTCTGTTGCAAGAAGATGAAGCCAAAAAGATTGCCTGTTTGAAAGCTATCAGCTACATTTGCGATGCTACCGTATGCCTGTTTTTTTCTTTCTTTCTTTTTGTTCTTGTCCTGAACTTTTTCTTTTTTTTTTTCAACAAGGACCCGGACGCACTGTTGCGTTTTTCCAATCAGATTTTGACTGGCATTGTCCAATGCACTAGAGCAGAAGAGACATCCACTGCCGTACGGCTCGCTGGCATTAACGCCTTGCTTAACACGCTGGTTTTGGTGGGACCCAATTTTGAAAGAGAGGATGAAAAGAATTACATTATGCAAGTCGTTTGCACAGCAACACAGGCATCAGACACTAGGATCGCCGCAATAGCGTTTGAGTGTTTGGTAAAAATTGCTGGTCTCTACTATGCCCACATCACATCCTGGATGCAATACATCTTCGACGTACGTTTACTTTTTTCAATTTTTTCTTCATTTTCTCCGCCCTTATTGTTTTCTTTTTTTTTGTCTGGGGGAAATAGATCACCATCAAAGCCATTCGCAGCGAGGACGAGGACGTTGCTCAACAGGCTGTTGAGTTCTGGTCTACCATTTGCGATGTTGAGATTGATATCTTGTTGGAGATCGAGGAGGTTTGTTCCTTCTCTTTTTGTTTCTTTTTTTTTTTGAATCTAAAGTGGATATCTTTCTTCCTCTTCTGTGCCAGTGTGCTTCCATGGGAATCAAGCCGGAACGAAGCTGCCAAAACTTCATCAAAGGAGCGATCAAGTTCCTTGCTCCCGTGCTCACAGAGGCACTCACCCGTCAAGAAAGCGAAGAACAGGATGAGGACACCTGGAACGTCTCCACCGCTGCTGGAACCTGTCTCTCCCTTATTGCCAACACCGTCTACGATGAAGTTGTCCCTGAGATCATGCCGTTTGTCCAAAAGCATATTCAAGATCAAAACTGGCGGTTACGCGAAGCTGCTGTTCTTGCTTTCGGTTTGTCTTTTGTATCTTGTGGTCCTTTGCGCTTTCTGACAGTTTTTTAAAACATTTTTGTAGGATCTATCCTGGAAGGACCAACTGGATATCTCATCACTGAACTGGTCACACAAGCTGTACCATTGCTGCTGATTCACATGGGCGACCAGGTGACATTGGTTAAGGACACAGCAGCTTGGACCCTTGGCCGAATTTGCCAGCTCCACTCTGGCTGCCTCACCGACAAGTTGAGTGATGTAATGAAAGTGTTTCTCCACTGTTTGGAGGATGAACCTCGCATTGCCTCTAAGATTTGTTGGGTTCGTCTATTCACTGCTTTCCCCGTTCTCTCTTTGTGCATCTTTATCTTAAACGTGTTGCTTTGTAGGCTATCCACAACTTGGCAGAGTCCTTCGAGGAAGCCTCCGACAAACCCTCTTCTCCCCTCTCTCAATACTTCAAGGCTTTGGTCGAAGCCCTTTTGAAAGCTACCGAAAGGTTTGTTGATTCTATTGCTTTTCTCTCTCTCTCTCTCTCTCTCTCTCTTTGCACTCTTATCTTTGTAACGCCTTACATATATTTACAGAGATGATGCCGACGAAAGCTTCCTTCGCGCCTCTGCCTACGAAGCTCTCAACCTTCTGATCCAAAACGCGGCCAACGACTGCCGCGACCCCACAAAGCAGCTGGTGCCCGTCTTTCTGGACCGCCTCGAAAAGGCCTTCAACTTTCAGATCGTCTCTGCCGACGACAAAGAGGCACAAAACGAGCTGTTGGGCCACTTGTGCGGCGCCCTCCAGGCCTGCACCCAAAAGTTGGAAGCGGACATTAAGCCGTTTGCCGACAAGATGATGACCCTGTTTTTGCGAGTGTTCGAGACCCAGAACGCGACTGTACATGAGGAGGCGTTGATGGCTGTTGGCGCTATTGCTAATGGTGGGTTTATTTTTTTTTCCTCCCCTTTTCTTTTCGTGTCTCTAACAATATACAATTCTTCAGCGGTGGAGGTGGACTTTGTGAGGTACATGCCGGCCTTCCACAAGTGGCTGGAGTTTGCTCTGCGCAATTGGGAGGAGCATCAGGTCTGCACCGTTGCTGTCGGCGTTGTCGGCGATATCTGTCGCGCCATCCAGGAGAAAGTTCAACCCTATTGCGATGTCATCGTCACCCTTCTTCTCGACAATCTTCGAGTACCGTTTCTCTTTCCTTCCTCTCCATCTTATCGTTACTCATCTTTCTTTTTTTTACAAAAAAATCACAACAAATAGAACCCCAACATTAACCGATCGGTGAAGCCTCCTATTCTTTCTTGCTTTGGAGACATTGCCATCGCCATATCTGGCGGCTTTGACAAATACCTCAGCATCGTTATGAACATGTTGCAACAAGCCTCCGCCACTGAAGCAACCGATCCTGTATGTATTCCCCCCTCCCCTTTTCTCTTTCTCCTCCTACATATTTAATAATGATTTTCAAAATACCAACAACACAGAGCGATTATGACTTTGTGGATTATGTGAATCAATTGAGGGAGGATATCTTTGAGGCCTACACAGCCATCATTCAGGGCCTCAGGACAGATAACAAGGGAGACCTGTTCCTTCCCTATGTGGAGCACTTGGTCGGCTTTGTGTCTCACGTCTGGCAAGATACCACCAAGACTGAGGCCGTTACTCGTGGTGCTGTTGGTGTTTTGGGGTACGTTTCTTCCCGTCGTTAGCTCTCTTCCTCTCCCCTCCTCTGCCGTCTTGTCTCTAAGAAACTATTGTTTTATTTTTTTAAAAAAAACACCACGATAGTGATTTGGCACATGCGCTTGGCCCGAAGGTGAAGAACTATTTGCAACACGAAATCGTGCAGGGAATCGTCAACGAGAGCTGCAATTCTCAGTCATCCCAGACGAGAGAGGTGGCCAAGTGGGCCAAACAAATCATCGCCAAGATCAACTGAACGCAAGACCCAAAAAACAAAAAAACAATTTGACAAAACGAAAACGACGACAAAAAAAAACTATCTCTCTTCTTTGTCCCCCCTTCTCCCCCCCAAAAAATAAGATAAAAAATTGAACAAAAGGCTTTCGTCTTGGCGTTTCTTTCTTCTCTCTCTCTCTCTCTCTCTCTCTCTCTTCTCTTTGTGTGGGCATAGAAGGGGAAGCGAATCAGCAGCTTTTGTTATTTTTTGTTGTCGTCATCGCTTTCCACCTTCTCTTCCTCCTCTTCATCCGAGTCGAAGAGATCTTCTTCCTCAAACATTTGTTTCGTTGTGGAGGCCAGAGAAGAAGGTGATGATGACGGCCGAGGAACAGAAGCATTTTGTGAAGCTTCTTTTTTCGTGTTTACAGAGGCAGGCGTTTTGTTCTTTGCGCTATCTTTGCTATAAAGAAGAATGTCGTCTGTATCGCCATCTTCTTGTTCCTTTTCTTCATCTTCGTGGTCGCTTTCACTGCTGTCGATGATGTCCTCGTTTTCAAAGTGGAGAGCGCCCAGCAAAGGCAACGGGAAGACGGAAGAAGAGAGCGAAGATTTTAACGAGGGTGTTGCAGATGTAGATATAGTAGTTACAGGAAGAGAAGAAGACGAAGCAGTAACTGGAATAATGGAGGGAGGCGGAACAACAGCTGGTGGTGGGAGAGGTAGTCGCAAGGCATTGAACGGTGGAAGGATTGGCGTAATTCCTGTTTGTGTAGGATTGGCTCTTGTTGACAAAGAGGCGGAAGGAGCAAAAGAAGCATCTGAAGAAGAAACAAAAGCAGCGGATGATGAAGCAGCAACAGAAGAGGGAGCTATTGAAGTTACAGGAGTGGTAGAGGAGGAAGAGGAAGAAGGAGCAGCAGTAGTAGAAGATGACAAAGATGGATGTAAGTTTCTCAAATGATTCCAAACAAAGGAAAGATGGTGCGGTTGTCTCCGAGGCAACATTCGAAACGCGATGGTCTTCCAATCAAACCCATAAAGCATCACTCCTTGAGTCAACAGCTGCAGTTCGGTTTGGGTAAGCGGATTCTGGCATTGTAGGCGACTGCCTTCCTTGAATGCCTTTATAGAGTTCCATTCTGCTTTGCCTGAAATGCGGTTTTTGTAACGGTTGCGAAGTTGTTTTACGGTTTTGGTAGGAAGGAGGTTGGATTGGGTTTTTGCCATGCCTTTGTTGCCGTATTTTTGAAGACCAAGAAGAAGAAGATCGTCTTCTGCTGGTGTGAATGTTAACCGCCGGTTCTTTCTTGCTGTTTTTATATTTGTTGCATTCGGAAGAAGAAATAAAATAAGTATTTGAGTTATTTGAAACGAAAAAGCAGCAGAAGAGGAAGGAGAGCAGAAGCAGAACGAGAAGAAGAAGAACAAGGAGGAGAATGAGAAGAAAAAGAGTCAGTCGCAAACCTAAACGCTTTGGTTTGATGGCAGGGTCAAAAAATGGCTCAAACAGATCTAGTAAGTGCAAACTCTCCTTCTGCGAGAACGGCGGAAACACGCCCAACGAACGCGAGGCATAGTCGTAGGGACAAGGCAGCACTCGTCGAGAGTACGCAGCCTTCCAGCCACAAGCATTTAGCAAGGATCCCAAAGCTGGCACCAAATGCAAGCCTGGAACGTCAAAGAGACTGCGAGTATTGCACCACATCAACGTAGGTTTGTTTCTTGTGGGAATTTCGGTTTCGAACTTGGTGATGGAAAGGAGGGAAGAAGGTAACGGAATGACAGTGCGCAAAGAAAATGGAGTGCTAGTGGAAGAGGGGGAGGAGGAAGAAGGAGGCGGAGGAGGTCGCCGACGAGGGCTTCTTCGAACAGATAATGAGGGTTCGGTTGTGGGAGTAGTGAGAAAACGTAATGGAGACGAAGGAATTGAAGGAGCAGAAAGTGGCTTAGAAGAAGATTGCAGTTGAGGGTTGTTTGGTATCACAGCATCACGACATCCCCACATTTCAACCTTTGTGGTATCCAATAAACAAACAAGTGTGAGAGAGGTCGAGAGAGAGGTAGAGAGAAATGATACCAATAGATTCCAAGCAGTTTCTGCTGGTTCGCTCTCTTTATCGCCTAAAGAATGGAAAACAGTTTGTAACAATAGTTGGAAGTGCTAATTGAAAAAAATGACAGAACGAATGAAAAGTTAATTCGACGATTACTGAGAAGAAGAAGAAGAACAAGGAGATAACGACAAAAAACACAAACGTGGAGGTGGCGCGATCCCAAGAAAAAAGAAGACGATGACATTATGTTTACCTGAGAGAGCTGACATTGCAATTGTACAAGTTGATCAGAAGTAAAAACATTATGTGTGTAAAGGGGTTGAATCGGGACAGCAGCAGCTATTGGCTTTGTTGCAGCCAGTTGTTTCTGCTGTTGCTGTTGCAGTTGTTCTTGTTGTGCTTGCTGAAGTTGTTGCTGCTGCTCTGCCTCCAGTTGGGATAGAAGAGCTTCTATCTCTTCCGCTGAATTGATTTAAAGCATAACGTTAGCCTTAATCCACTCCTAGTTTTCTCTCTGTCTCTTGCTTCGCTTCTCTCCTGTCTAAAATGGATTGACTTACGATCTATCTCCCATTCATCATCCATTCCATGCTGGGAAGTGGTGTCCTCTTCTTCCTCCTCCTCAGGTTGAAAACAATAATCATCGTCGTCATCTTCTTCAATCGTCATTGTCGCTGCTCAAACACAATTATTGTTTCTTTGGTCAGCATTTAAGATGGAGAGAGAGAGAGAGAGAGAGAAAGAGAATGCGACAAGAACGAGAAGAAGGACAAAAACTACAAACGTTGAACAGTAGCATCTGGTGGCTGTTTGTCCTGAAGTTCAAAGAGGAAGCGGAGATAATCTTCTTCCTGTGGATTTGCTTCGAATGGGTCGTCCACCTCCTGCAACATATCTTCCATATTCCAACAATGAGTAAGAGAATGGAAATTTGAGAGGAGAGAACGAGAGAAGAAGAGAACGAGAGAGAATAGAGAGGCAGAGAACGAGAGAAGAGTATAAAGAAGACTCATAGACACCTTCTAACTGTTGAAAGTCAATATCAGGCAATGGCTGACGAGCTGCATTCATACATATTTTAAAAAACCGTTTTGA
This sequence comes from Balamuthia mandrillaris, assembly GCA_031835245.1. NCBI lineage: Eukaryota > Discosea > Longamoebia > Balamuthiidae > Balamuthia > Balamuthia mandrillaris. Next base: position 22,014 of record JAVKOQ010000402.1, on the reverse strand, counting down.
AGTGGACCAAAAACAAAACAAAAAAAGTTGAAAAAAAGAGGGTCATCTCTCACCTCTGGTCCGTGTGGAAATATTGTCGACAAAGGCGGAGGCCTCGGCGGATAGCTCTGGGAAGAGCTCCATCGAATCCATCACGGGTGAAGGCACGTAGTCATAGTCTTCCTCCTCCTCCTCCTCTTCCTCCTCGGCCGCTTTGTCTCTCTCCTCTTCAACATCTCGGTTCTTTCTGCTCCTCTGCTCTCTATGGAGGTTTTTAAAAAAATGGGTTATTTTGCGCAAAGAGAGGATGAAAAAAGGAGAAACTGGGACGACCAAACCGTTGGGTAGCATGCATGTCTGAAGTGCCGATGCTTCGTTGTCCGTTTGCTGCCCTTCCAGACGGATGCGTTGGTTCTTCTTCTTCTTCCTCCTCTTCTTCCATTCTTTTCCTCTTCGTTTTCTTTCTATCTCAGATTTGTCCGTGTCGACGTGGCTGAATATATGTCGAATTCTCTCATGTCTTCTCTCATTTCCTCTCTCATCTCTCCTCAGTTATAATTGTCGACAACGCTCATGTCCTGTCCCTTGTCCTCTCCCTTGTGCGACAGATTACATGAGGAGTAGAAGATCATCCAATGGCCCCTCGGATCAGATCGTTTCTTTCATTTTTCTGAATTTTTTTGTTTAGCAAAAAATAAAATATATTTTTTTTTTTGGATTGAAAGAAGAAAAAAAGTGATTGATTCATTTTTTTTTTTTGGAGTTTCTTCTTTCATTCATCTCCTTCTCTTCATTCCCAGAAACACTTTTCTTCTTGCCTTCGAGCAACCACACAAAAAAAAAAAAAAAAAAGATGAAGAAGAAAGCAGCACCAGAAGAGGCCAAGCCTTTTTTGGGCAGACCCAGCAATCACCTCAAGATTGGTATCGTGGGTCTTCCCAACGTTGGCAAGTCCACCCTCTTCAACGTCCTCACCAAAATGAGCATCCCTGCTGAGAACTATCCTTTCTGCACGTACGTTTCTTCTCTCTCTCTCTCTCTCTCTTCTATTATATTATTTTTTCTTTTCTTTTCTTTTATGTTTTTTAAATAAACATAACGCCAATTTTTTAAAATAAAAAATAGGATCGAACCGAACGTGAGCAGAGTGGCAGTGCCCGACAGACGCTTTGACTGGTTGGTGGAGTCCTTCAGGCCAGCCAGCCAAGTCCCTGCCCATTTGACTGTACTTCTTTCTTATCTCTTTCTTCCTTCGTTCTTCCTTCTTCTGTCTTCGTCCTCCTTCCTGCCTTCTTGTTCTTCTTGTTCTTCTTGTTCTTGTTCTTCTTCTTGTTCTTCTTGTTCTCTTCTTGTTCTTCTTGTTCTTCTTCTTGTTCTTCTTGTTCTCTGTGTCTTTTCTTTCCTCTTTTTCTGTTATGAGATGTAACAATGAAGTATTGTTCTTGTTCTTGTTCTTGTTCTTGTTCTTGTTCTTGTTCTTGTTCTTGTTCTTGTTCTTGTTCTTGTTCTTGTTCTTGTTCTTGTTCTTGTTCTTGTTCTTCCTCTTGTTCTTCTTGTTCTTCTTCTTCTTGTTCTTGTTCTTGTTTTTCTTGTTCTTCTTCTTGTTCTTCTTCTTCTTGTTCTTCTTCTTCTTGTTCTCTGTGTCTTTTCTTTCCTCTTTTTCTGTTATGAGATGTGTAACAATGAAGTATTGTTTGTTGTAACCTATAATAACAGGTGACAGACATTGCTGGCTTGGTGAGAGGAGCTGCTGCCGGTGAAGGCTTGGGCAATGCCTTCTTGTCTCACATTCGTGCTGTGGATGGCATTTACCACGTTGTCCGTAAGTATCTTCTCTCCTCTCTACTTTCTCTTGTCTTTCCTTTCTCTTAATATACGTTTCTTTCGTTCCTTGCTTCTTTCCTTCCTTATTCCTTTTTCTATCTTCTCTCTCTCTCTCTCTCTCTGTTCTCAAAAAAAGGTATCTTTGAGGATGAAGACATTGTTCATGTGGAGGGAGCTGTCAATCCCATTCGTGACATGGAGATCATCGCGGAGGAGCTGCGCCTCAAGGACATTGAACTTGTGGAGAAGCAGCTGGACGCCACCGAGAAGATCTGCCAACGAGCTGGCAAGAATGACAAGTCCAAGAAGGACGAGCTGGAAGCTCTTAAGCACATCCACTCTGTTCTCGTCGATGAAAAGAAGGAAATAAGACACGGTGACTGGAAGGCTAACGAGGTTTTAATCTCTCTGTCTCTCTTTCCATTTCTTCTTTTTGCAAGTCTGACTGAACCAAAACAAACACATAGATTGAGATATTGAACGAGCTCCAACTGTTGACGGCAAAGCCTGTCATCTACCTCGTCAACATGAGTGAGAACGACTACTTCAGAAAGAAGAACAAGTGGCTCGGCAAGTTGAAGGAGTATGTGGACAGTCACTCCAAGGATCCCATTATTCCTTTCAGCGGAGCTCTTGAGAGCAAGGTATAGTTTTGTTTGTTTTCTATATTTCTTGCTTCTTCTTTTCTATTTGTTCTTCTCTTTTGATGGTGGCTATCTTTCTTAGTTTCCTTCTTTTTTCTTTCTGCTAACAACCAAAAAAAAAACAATAACAGCTGTTGGACATGGATGAAGAGGCAAGGACCAAACTGTTGTCGGACAACAAGACCACAAGCGCCCTCCCCAAGATCATTAAGACTGGTTACTCCGTCCTTCAACTGATTTACTTCTTCACCTGCGGTCAAGACGAAGTCAAGTGCTGGACCATTCGGGTTTGTTCTCTCTCTCTCTCTCTCTCTCTCCCTCTCCCTCTCTCTCCCTCTCTCTCTCTCTCTCTCTCTCTCTCTCCACATCTCTGTCTCTTCATTGCATTAATTCGAGATGGCTATATATAGAAAGGAACGAAGGCTCCACAGGCTGCTGGAACCATTCACACGGACTTCATGAACGGATTTATCTGTGCCGAAGGTTTGCTTTCTTTTTCTGTTTCTTTCCATTGACGTTGAACCTTATCTTATCTTTTTATCATAAAGTGATGAAATATGACGACTTGAAAGAGCTTGGCTCTGAAGGTGCCGTCAAAGCGGCCGGTAAGTACCTTCAACAGGGCAAGAATTACACTGTGGAGGATGGAGACATCATCTTCTTCAAGGTTTGTATTTTTTTCTTCTTCCTTCACTCTCTTTTTTCGCTCATCTTTTCTCTTTATGCTAACTCTCTTTCAATGATAAAAGGTCAACGCTGGCGGTGGTTTGAAGAAGAAGTAAACACCAAAATAAAACCCAGGAGTCCTTTCCATTTCAAACAGCATTCTCTTTTTTTCCCTCTTCCTGCTTCTCTCTTCATCGTTCTCTTCATCGTTCTCTTCTCTTCTCTTCTCTCTCCAAAAGAATACAAAGAATTCAAGTAATGCGCCAAGAATTCAAATCATTCAAACTATGAAGAATGCAAAAAATTCAAATCATTTAAAACTTCTGAAGAATGCAAAGAATGCTTCGAAATTAAAAATAAAAGAAAGAAAGAAAAAAAATGTTTATGTGGAGCGGGTCTTCTTCTTCGTCTAGCCAAGGTCGCCCCTTTCGAGTGCGCCACGTCTACGTGAAAGGCAACAAAAGGACCAAGAAGGACCTCCTGGCCCCATGCATGAGCCCCATCTTCGCCGCTCGCACTGCCGAGGAGGTCTCCTCCGGGCTCCTCGAGGCCATGCGCGATTTGAAGCACTTGGACGTCTTCAAGTCGGTGCGCTTCATCTTGGAGGACGTCAGCGAGCCGGAGGACAACCGCTCCTGTGACCTCATCGTGCAGGTGGAGGAGAAGAAGATGTGGTCGCTGGGAGTGATGACGACCACCACCGTCGAAGGCGAAGAACAAGAACTGGTCTCCTTTCTCTTCATCTCTTTGCTCTTCACTGCTTCTATGCTTCTCTCATCTCTCTTCGCTCGGTCTCTTCTCTTCTCGCTTCTCTCTTCTCTCTTCTCTTCTCTGCTTCTCTACTCCTCTCTTCTCGTGCTCTCTCCTTAACACTTCAAAACAAACAAAAGGAAGGAAATGTGGCGCTGTCGAATCCGTTTGGAAGAGGAGAGAGACTCTCGCTGACGACCAGGATAGGAGCGCACTGGACTGAGTATCGTAACAACTCGTTTCAAGTTCGTGCTCTTCTTTCTCTTCTTTTCTTACTTATTCTTCTCACTTTCTTCGTCGTCTTCATTCCGGCTTTTTATCTATCTTCTCTTCTTCTGCATTCGTTTCCTTCTATTCTGTCTTCCAAAAGGTATCCTACACGAAGCCACTTTGGGCGCATTACTTTGCCACCAGACAACAGCAACTGCATCAGCAACAGCCGCTCCGTGTATTTGAATGGCAGGCCGGAAGAAGCTCTCACGACCTCTTTCACAGCGGCGTAACTCAACGCACGCTCTCCTCCTCTCTTGTGTATGCCATTGGCAGTAGGCACCAGTTTCGTTACGAGGGAGCATGGCGCGAGGTGCTTCCGTTCTCAGATGCTGCCTCGAAGTTTGTCTCTTCTGGTTTTCTTAGTTTCGGCTCTTTCTCACATGAAACTTTGTTTATTATTACCAAAGGATACGATTGGAGGCTGGTCATTCCCTGAAGTCATCGCTTATCCATCGTTACATGGTGGACAAGCGTGACGACCCTGTATTGCCTACCAGAGGTTGGGCTGTTCAGTCGCATCATGTTTGTATACCCTTTTCTGTGTCTTTCTTACCTTTATTTAAGTTGTTTTAGTTTTTGTTCCTCTTTCGCTTCTCTCTTCCTCTTTCTCTCTATCTCTCTCTATGTAACACAAATCTGTGTTTGGTTTATAGGAGTTGGCGGGATTAGGAGGAGATGTTCGATTCCTGAAAGGAGAGACAGCTGCCCAAGTCAATTATCCCCTTGGCTGGGGTTGCGTACGTCTTCCTTCTCTCTTTTTTTTAAAAAAATGCTCACTTTGTTTGCTTGGTGAATAGTCATTGAACGCGTTGGCAAAAGGAGGCTTTGTGGTTCCATTATTTGGCGATAAGACCAGAGTGATAGACAGGTTTTTCTTGGGTGGACCGTTATCGTTACGTGGCTTTGAAGCGTGTGGTGTTGGTTCTCGACAATCCAGTACCGTCACCTTTCTCTTATTTCACTCCTTTTGCCCTCTTCTCTGCTGCCTCTCCTTTTACCTTGTCCCTTATTCCCTTACCTTTTTTTTTCTCTTGTACAAACCTGAAAGGTAACGCGTTGGGAGGAGAGCTGTATCTCTCGGAGTCGCTTCATTTCACGTTCCCATTGCCTCTTCCCAACATTCCATCATTTGTTAAGGGGCACGTTTTTGCCCATGGCGGCAGTCTCTTACCTCTTTCTACCGGTTCGTTCATTTCTTTCTTTCTTTTCTTCTTTCTACTTTCTTCGTTCTACTCCCCTTCTTCCTTCTCCTACTTCCGCAGTTGTCTTCTCCTTCATTCTCACTGACTTAACTAACAGGGAGTGATGAAGAAAACGCACGCGGCCAAGAATTGATAAAGGAAAGAATGGAGAAGCTGTGGAAAGAAAGAAGGACTACCGTTGGATTAGGGCTTGTCTTCAGCACGGTCTTTGGTCGGGTGGAACTCAACGCCACTCGCCCCATAGACAAACAACCACAAGACCTCACCCGCTGGTGGCAAATTGGTCTCTCCGCTTCTTTCTTGTGAAGAAACTTCTCCTTCAATGCATTATTCTTCTTTTTTCCAAAGAATAATCGATAAAAATTGCAAAAAAAAGTCGACAAAAGGTTGATACAAAAGTTGAGGAGTCATTTTTTAAAACTTAAAAATTCCTTCGAAGAAGAGAAGGAAAGAAAAAGAAACAAAAGAAATGCAAAGGGAAACAGGCGGGAAACCAGGTTTACTTCTTCTTGCCGTAACGCTTCTGCTTCTCCTCAAGATCGCGGCTCATCCACCACAAAGCACCCTCGGTGGGACCAGCGTCGCTGCCAGCGCCACCAGCACCGCCATACTTGCGGACAGCAATACGCACGGCAGCCTCAGCGGTGATCAAAGCCTAAAAAAAATTTTAAAAGAATTAGGGCACGAAAATACAGGAGAGGAGAGGAGAAGAGAGGAGAGGAGGGAGAAAGCGTGTGGAAACCTTGTTAAGCTGCTCGGCCAAGGGGCTGGAGTCGAGTTGGGCCAACTCGTTGACGGCCTTGAGGCCCTTCACGCCAGGCTGCTTGGCCTCCTGCTCGAGGCGGTACCTCTCGGCTTCGTAGGCCTTGATGCGCTTGTTCACTTCCTCAAGGGCCAAGCGGGCAGCGCGGATTTCAGGGTGCTCATCGTGGTTCTATTGGTTGTGAAAACAATTTAGGTCAGTGGGGGGCTTGAAGCGAACGAAAAAAAAAGGGAGAGAACTAACCATGGAACGATGGCAAAAGTCGGCAGGGTTGGCGACGTCCTTGTATTGGTAGAGGAGGTACTCCAAGAAGGAGACACGGCCGTCAAAGTTGACGTCGACCTTCTCGCGGAGCTCCTGCTTACGCTTGATGGCAGTCATCATGACGGGCTGGGACATGGCGAACTCTTGGGCGGTCCACTTGGCGTTCTTGGAGTCGTCCATGAACTTGCAGAGCTGCTCGTAGAAGTACAAGCCAATGTCAAAGTCCAAGTCGTTACCCTCGTTGTACAAGTGGAGCAAGCTGATGCCCTTGAAGTGCATGTCGGCATACTTGATGACCTCCCAAGCTACGCTGTAATTTTTAATCGACACAAAAAAAAGGGGCGATTAAAATTAGATTAGATTTTGTTACCCGAGTGCGAAAACGAAAAAAAAAAGTGTTGAAAAAATTGCACAACAAAACACACTGAAAAAAAAAACGATCGAAGCAAAATCTCAAACTTGGTTGAGTGACCCCATACCTGAAGATGAACTCGGCTTGGGTGTGAACCTCAGGCCAGTAGGCGTTGAGGAAGTACACGGCCTGCTGGGAGAAGGGCTTGGAGCAGACGTCGTTGAAGAACTTGAGGGATTCCGCGTCCAAACGCTCGGTGAAAGAAGCTCCAGAGGCTTGCATGTTTATTTTTTTTGTGTGTGTGTGTGGCGGTGATGATACAAAAAAAAAATCAAGTAGCGTGCTACGCTGCTGGTGTGTGTCGAAGAAAGAAAAGAGGAAAAAAAAAAAAAAGGGGGAAGAGAGAGGAGGTGACCAGAAGCAAAAAAAAAAATGGTGAGAATCGTAAATTGACCGCTGTCGACAAGTAATAATTTTGAATTACCAAAAACGGAACAATTCATTTTGATTCCGCCAATCGTGGGAGAGGGATGACGTCACATATGTCGACATGAAATACATGGCTTCGATTACACAATTAGCCAAGCGTTCCAATTTAGTTTCCAAATATGGTAAATTTTTGAATTAAATTATCGAAATTTTCATTTTCAAACTTTTAAAATGTTGAGGACGTGATTTTTGTCGGGCGTGGGGATGTTGTCTCTCGCGAGGTAGCCCTTCACGATGTCCGCCAGCTCCGCGAGGGCGTGCCGTGCATGCACACGGGTGATCTCATCCGCATCGTTGGCAGACACCTGCTTCAGCAGCCGATACAAGGGCTTGAGCTGCTCGGGCAGAAACTCAAAGATCTCCGCGCCAAATCCTCTGAACAAGAGATAGAGCACGTAGGCAGCGCCGCGACGAACGAGGTCAGAGGGATCCGCGTGATGAAGAATGGAGGTCACGCAGGCGAGAATATCCTGGATGTAAGGGTGAAGGGCGAATCTCATTTGCTCGCAAAAGCCGGCTAGGTTGGAGAGGCTGCTCGATCGCACCTCTTCAGAGGCGTCTTTGGCGCATTGCAAGAAAGCATCCACGAATAAAGAAGCTTTTTTGTCCGCGTATTTGGTTAACAGAGTTATGTTTTAAAGAAAGTAAAAGGAGAAAATAATAACGAGAAATGAGAAAGCAGAGCAGAAAGGATGACAATGCGGAGATAAGCGATACCATAAGCAGGGAGAGCTTCGCCACAACGAGCAGCGATGAGGACAAGGGATTCCCCAATCTTGAGGCGAGTGGTCTCGTTGAAGGTAGGGTCAATGTAGAACTTGACGAGAAGAGAAACGGTTTCCCTCGGAAACAAGTCTCCTAATGCGGTTAGTCCTTGTATTGCTCCCAAATATACATAGCTTTCAGCAGAATGAAAGAATAAATTAGAGAAGAGAAAAACAAAAGCAGCAAATAGGAGATGAGGAAGGAAAAGGAAGGAACGAGAGATGGAGGAGCAGAGGAGAAAGCAGACCTGTCTTCATCTTGAAGTTGTGTTTGAAAGACTCCGAAAATCTTATCTTTGTTTTGCAAGGCCAACGGATGCTTCGAAAGCAAGAATCGTCTCAATGCAATGAGGCCATGCCCTCTCACCGGAAGCAATGGATCACGAAGCTCTTCAAAGATTTGTTTCATGGTTTCTTCTCCTGATTTCTGTTGGGTTGTTTCTTCCCCTTCTTCTTTCGTTTCTTCATCGGGTTGACTCCAATGTTTATCTCGAGTGACTATGCTGAGGAAGAGAGAGGAGGCAGTTTGCCGGATGGTGGCATCTTCGGCGTTGTTGCTGAGCTCTTGCAGACGTGGAAGCATATCGAGGAGGAGCACTTCCTCCTCTTTGTTCAACTTGAGCTCGTCTGGAATTATCGATTAAATAAAATAAGAAAAAGCGGAGAAACAAAATAGAGCAAAAAAAAAAACCAGATACCTGATAACAGTCTGCTCATAATAGCTAAGCTGATGCCAACGGTGATTGGATCATTGCTCTGAAGAAGGGTGCTGAGCATGGTGCACACTTGTATCACATTACGCACCAAAGCAGGACCAAACTGTTCGCTTAACTCAGCCATCAATTGTAACATCGACAATTGGCTGTTGTGGGCAATTTGTATTCAGTTTTTGTTCGAGTATCCGTTAGTTGGTTTGTAAAATGAGAAATAAATAAATAATTAAATCAAAGCTACCTTTCGTTGAGTTCCACATCCGAGGATGAAGATAGCGCTTGTGTGATACCAACAAAGTGTTGCAACAATTCCACGAAAAGATCTCCCACCAATTCTTCATTACCTACTTCTTTTAGCAACTCTACTAAACTTTCTGCCATCGTGGCAGCATCCTGAAATTCATCTTCCTCTCTTGGAGGATAAGAAAACGAAAGCGGGTTGAGTACGGTTGCGCCAGGTGAATAATAGATATACAGAAAGGAAGGAAGAGAATCTGGACAAAAATTAAAGCATACACAGCATAGCAATACAAAGAATCATTGAAGGTAAGGAGCAATACCTTTTATCTGTGAGTACAAGGACTACACCTTCGCTACCGTGTGCAAATTCGAGATGTGGCGTAGTTACTCGATGAGTTGTTTCAGGAAAAGCAAGAGCCTTGGCGATAGCATGGGTGTTGGCCCTTTCGTTGAGGCGCAGCAGTATTACTATTATCTCTCGTGTTTTGAGTTTTAACGCATGGGGACTGTTCCTCAAGAATATGAACAACCGAAATAATGTTGTCGCCACTGTGCCAACGAAAACAGAAGAAAGCATTAGAAGAATGAAAGAAGAACTAGAAAAGGAGAACATTACCAAGGCTGATGCAAGTAAGCAAAGTCGCATCTGCTCCTCTCAATAATACATGAATAGACTCGATGCATGTTTGCAATTCTTTCTCCTTTACTACAACTTTGTCTCCTTTCTCCTGCACCAAGCAAACATCAGTCGAAAAGGCCTTCTCTGCGAACCGTTCAAATTCCATTCTCGCTGTTTCTGCCGCTGGAAATATCAAATGAGGCCAAGCTATCACAGAAGTAGAAGAAGGGGAAGCTGATGTTGAAGAAAGTGCCGAAGAAGACGGGACAGAAGAACAGAGCAATAGTAACAAAGGACGTAATACAGGCGCCAACAGATGTCGACACGTGAGATTCGTTTGCTTACGGAGAAAGGCAGCTGTCAACATAACGGCAGCTCTGTTGAGAACTTCTTCGTTTTCTCCACCGACATTCACCAGCAGAGAGGCCACTTGTGGGCACACTCTTTCGTAGTAGCGCTCTTTTGATGTTTGGCGTGGCACGCTGGAAATAACCCGAACTGCTTTGGAATAGCTGTTGGCTTTCATTGCTGTAGAAGAGGTGGAAGAGGAAGTGCATAAAACTTGTTCTAAAACTAAACGAACTCCTGTTGGTCGTTGGACGCAACGACTGAGCAACGCTGTGATGGAGTGGGAGAGCCAAGGTGGTGGTGGGTGAGTGGGAGTGCTTAGTAAAATCGATACACTTTCGAATACAAATGCAGGTGATAGACTGTGCTTTGTAAAGTATTTTGGAGAGATAGTTAAACTCAAAACAAAGCACAACAAAAAGAAGATAGGAATAAGAAAGAATAAAACATACGAATCCACTAAGCGTAAAAGAGTGTTACCAAAGGCGATGCGTTCTTGCTGTAATGAAGAAGAAGTGTCGTTTGTTTCTGTTTGAGTTTGTTGCTGTAGCAAAAGAAAAGGATCAACAATGGAAGCTGGTGTGTCTTTTGGTGAAAACGTGCGCGAGGTGAGCGAAGCAGACGAAGAAACAGAAGAATCCAACAATGCAAACATAGGAGAGTGAGCCAACTGGGCTAAGCCTGCTAAAACGTCGCTGAGATTGTATGATACAATGAACGAAGCGAGTTCCTCGTTGCTATCTATAAAGTCTACAAAAGCGTTGACGTAAGTGGCGAGTTGGTGATACCGTTTTTGTACGTTCAGTTGAGGCAGTGACCGGATGAAACTTAATCGCTCTAAAAAGAGGATAGTATAAAATAAATAAAAGAGATGATAGAATGAAACAAGAGAAGGAAGCAGAAGAACAAGCAGAAGGAGAAGAAGAACAAGAAGAAGAACAAGCGACAGCAACAAGGATAACGAAAAGAAGGAGCAGAATACCTGGATGTTTGGAACGCCGTTGCAATGGGACACCAACGCCAGGCTCAAAGCAAGGATAGATACCAAGCAGAGACACTATCGTCAGCGCTTTAGAAATGATACTTCCTTCCTTTGTTTGTTATTTTCCAGGGAGAGGAGAGAGAACAATGAGCGAGAGAGCACAGAGAAAAGAGAGAAGAGGAGAGCAGAGAGAACCTAAAGAGGATAGAGCAGCAGAGAAGAGAGCGAGAGAGAACGAGAGCAGCAGAGGAGAGAGAACAACGACTACCTGGACGCTGAGCAAAGGGACGAGAGAGGAAGGTGTGGTGGAAGAAGAGGGCGCTCCTCCTGCTTCTTCCCTCGGCCGTTGTTGTTCCCTGTCCTTTCGGCGGCGTTCGCACAAGGCCCTCTTGAGGGTGTCCAACAGCGCCACTCCTCTCGCCGCATACCGCTCCGCAGCTGCGCTCTCATCGACGTCCACGCCCGCTGTCTCCTCCTCCTCCTCCTCTTCTTCTTGTGGAGAGAGAAGCGCAAGTAGAGAGCGCCACGATGGCACTGGCTGCGGCAGCTGCTGATCACTGCCGCTTGTTGGGCCAGTGATGCTTGCCGTTGGAAGAGGAGAGGAAGGAAAGAGAGGCAGCAGCGGTTCGACGTAGTGTCGTAGCGCCTCCACCACTTCTTTGATATCTTCCCGGCGAGCACCCTCCATTGCTCCCGCAACCAAATCTTTTTTCGTTTGTGAAGTTTCTTTCGTGTCGACATTGAGCGACACGTCGACAAAACTTCCTCAAGGATATTATCCTAGTACGTATCAAGGGACACCACCGCCAACGCTGTTTTCTATTAGGAACAAAAAAGTTGGATAGATGTCGACACACCGTCGACGCGAATTCAAAATTCCGTGTCGACACGAAATTCAACCGAATCGAAGAAGAGACAAAGATATGTTCGCAAGCTTAGGCGGATTCAACACAAGCACAAGTGGTGGCACTGGGGGTGGTGGTGTTTTCGGCGGCGTTGCGCCTGGTCACGGCATGCAGCGGCCCGTAAGAAGAGGCTTCGCATGGGGCGCCACCCCCGATCAACTCCTCCTTTGGGCCACCGCACCGCCCACCCAGACCACCACCTCCATCGACGGGGAGGAGGATGAGCCCGTTGCGTCGTCGTCCTCTTCCTCCTTTGATACCTCTCTACGCTCACGTCGTTGGAATACTTACTTGCCAGAGACACGAAAGGTATCCTCCAACCCTCCCTTCGCTACTTTTTCATCACTCACTACTTTTTTTTTGCTCGATCTGATTTGTCTCACTCACTGTTTTTTTTTTCTCCTTCTCACCAACAGTTGCTTTGTGAGTCGCATCAAGTCTTTCTAGCGTTACAAGAAGCGGCGAGCACCAACACCAGCTCCAGCGGTGGGCTCCACCCGGACTTGATGCGGTCCGACCCCGCAGCAACGACGACAACCACGACGACCCCCTCCACAACGGCCATCACCCTGCGGGCCAAAGCGGAGGCTCTTCGGCGCAGCAGCAAGCACTATCGAGCGCTGCTTCACGCTCAGGTGGCCGAGCTGCAACAACGCCAACAACAGCTGCAACAAGAAATGATGACGACCACGACAACGGCAAAGCTGATAGAGGAGTACCGCGCTCAAACGAAGCTGTTTCGTATTTGCGAGCTGATCTGGCACCTGTGTGAGATCCTCTTCCTGGCCTCTGCCCCTGGCACCGTGGTCACCGCTCAGCTGGTAGATTGGCTGCAAACTCAAACTCACTATAGCGGTTCTCTCTTTGCTTCTTATTTCTTTTGCTCTCTCTCTCACTCTCACTCTCACTCTCTCTCTCTCTCTCACTCATTTCGTGTCTCATTTGCTTACTGTACCTGTTTTAAAATAGTGTTGGACGAAGCAAAGACGCAGGGCAATTCATTGGAGCAAACCATTACTGCTATAAGTTCGTCTCGTTCATTTTCTTGCCGTTCTCTCTCCTCTCTTGATCTCTCTGTTGTTGTTGTTGTCTTATGTTGTTGTTGTTGTCTTATGTTGTTGTTGTTGTCTTATGTTGTTGTTGTTGTTGTCTTATGTTGTTGTTGTCTTATGTTGTTGTTGTTGTTGTTGTTGTTGTTGTTGTTGTCTTATGTTGTTGTTGTTGTTGTTGTTGTTGTTGTTGTTGTTGTCTTATGTTGTTGTTGTTGTTGTTGTTGTTGTTGTTGTTGTTGTTGTCTTATGTTGTTGTTGTTGTTGTTGTTGTTGTTGTCTTATGTTGTTGTTGTTGTTGTTGTTGTTGTTGTTGTTGTTGTTGTTGTTGTTGTTGTTGTTGTTGTTGTTGTCTTATGTTGTTGTTGTTGTCTTATGTTGTTGTTGTTGTTGTCTTATGTTGTTGTTGTTGTTGTTGTTGTTGTTGTTGTTGTTGTTGTTGTTGTTGTTGTTGTTGTTGTTGTTGTTGTTGTTGTTGTTGTTGTTGTTGTTGTTGTTCTTGTTCGGTTGCCAATCTCATTGTTTTCTTCATTCCTTTCTATTGTATTTTAACCAATACCTTTGTAACAGCATCGCGCAGCAGACCGGAGGATCATCCCCTTTACTGGGAATTGATTACAAAGCTGTTGTTGCGAGGACAAGTACAGGAAGTTCGCCAACTGCTGGCGTGTCACTCCCAAAGCGCCAAAGGCCGGAAAGCAGCCTTGCGGGCAGGCAAACTCGGAAAGAAACCTCATGATTCTGCAAACAGCCTATTTTACGTTCTTGATGTACGTCTCCTCTCTCTCTCTCTCTCTCTCTCTCTCTCCTCGCTTCTGGCTCTTCTTTCCCGTTAGTCTTGTAGGTTTTGTTGAGCATTGATTGCAATATTCTGTTTTTCTTTATTACAAAGGTGCTGCTTAAAAGCATGCCTCGGCTCTATCCAGGAGATTCTGTGTCGGACTTTTTTCCTAATTGGAAGCGGTGGCAAGAAGATTGCAGGTATTTTTTGTTCTATGTTAAAATATCTCGCTCTCTCCCTCATGTTTCCTGCATTACTCAATTCTTTTGTCGCAAACAAACAGCAACCTACTGGAAAGGAGAGCAGATATACAAAGTGATCCTCACTTTACTACATTATTTAACATATTGAGCGGTAATCACGATGTTCTTGTTGCACATAGCGATAATTGGTTGGAGCTGCTCGTGGCTGAGTTGCTCTATTGCGATCCTACTGTCAAGAACATAGATTTGAGGTCTGCCTCTCGCGGACTCCTCTCTCTCCTCTTATTGTTGTTGACGGGTTGTTTTTGTGTCTTGTTTTTCATTTGACAAACAGATATGTAACAGAACGTTGCGTAAAACACTTTTCGCAATCACAACCAATCGACGAAATATTACTTCACATTGTTAATTCAGAAATTTACAAAGTAACTTATTCCTCTCTCTCTCTCTCTCTCCCTAGCAGAACTAACATATCTCTCTCTCTCTCTCTCTCTCCAAACAAAGGCCATTACCACATGCTCCAAAATATTGGGAAGTTGGTGGTTCGTTGCTCATTTGACGGATATCTTGTCTCACGCTGGCCAAATCGAATCTCTGCCCTTAAGGTTACCCCTTCTCTCTCCCGCTTCCTCTCATTCTTAAATGTTGTACTCATTCTCTCTCTCTCAGCATTGGAACAGACTTGCGAGAACACTTTTTGTTGGAATATAGCCAAGAGTTGCTTTCACATAGTGACACTCTTTGGCGCATCACTTTGGACTATCTTTCCTTTTGTCCAACGCTAGGTCGTCAACATATGGAACAAGTAAGTTTAATCTCCTTACTCATTTTAAAGTTATTGTTTGTTATTTCTGTTCTTCTTATTGCTGTTTGTTTTAGCTACTAGAGAGACAACAGCCAACCTCTGATAGAAAGGTTTGGAAATTGCTGTCCGTGTGTTCGCAATACCATCTCTACGAACAAGCCAGAACCATTCAAATAGTTAGTATCAAATAGAACTGGAAACAGAAGACAAACAGAGTGAAGGAAAACGAGAGAGAGAGAGAGAGAGAGAGAGAGAGAGTCGATTGTGTTAACGCAGTTCTCCTTTTCTTTTTCTTCCAGGCGATGGGATTAAAAAAGTACAGAGAAGGGCAATACGGAGCGTGCGTGCAGTGGCTGCTTAGAGCAAAAGCCTCCGTACTTCTCGCCCAAGTTGCCAACAAACTCGTCGAGGATTACTATCACGGCAAAATAGGTTTGCTCTTTCTTATTCGTTTTAAACTTGTTGTTTTCTTCTGTTTCTCAACAACCAAAACATTTATAGCAACAGTGGAGGATATGAACTATATATTAGATAATGCGGGAGTGACTGGTGGCCCCTCCTCAGCTGCTTTCTCCGACAAGTTGGCGTTTTTGAACAAATATCGAGAATTAGATGCCTGTTGGAAGGTTTCTTGTCTCTTCTGCTTCTGCATCTGCTTGCTCTTTCATTTTTTTTTTTGACTATTGTATACTTTATTTCGTACAAAACAAACAGAATAACGATTTTGGGAGTGCCGTTCGGTTGACGTTAGAACTGTTGACAACGGAAACGGCGCCTCGCAGATTTTGGATGAGCCTCCTTCGAGACATCATCCCTCTTTTGGAGTGCTCTCGTTTGCCCACCGCCACCACTGGTACTCTTTCTTTCTTGTCGTTTCTCTTTTCATTTCTGTCTTTCTTGCTTGCTCGCATACATTCATTCTTCCATTGCTGAAACGCCTTTGTTCAAAGGAGGGGAGGATGAAGGTTCTGCCACCGCAACAACGTTGTTTTCCATTGAAGAGACACACCAACTGATGCGATGCTTAGAGGAGATAAATCTTTCTCACAAGAGACAAGAGTGCGTTTTTTTCTTCTTCTTTTTTCTTTTTTCTTTTATCTTTTATTGTCAACATAGCTGGCCATTCTTTCTAACTCCTACCCAAAAAAAACACACAAGATATGTGGGGAATGTAAGCGAGATGGAGATCCAACAAATGCGTTTAGCTTTAGCTCGCAACCTTGCTCGAGCCTTTGTCATCGGTTAGGGAAGGAAAAAAAAAGAACTTCTGCTCTTCTTCTTCTTCTTTCTTCTTCAACTTTTCTCTTTTGATCTTGCTTTCTTTTTCTCTCACTTGAGAAAAGAAGAGTGATAATGATTTTCCAGCTCAAAGAGTGCCGCATTGACCTCCATCGACAGCTGCTGAATGCTCTGCCGGGCGCGCTCCTCCTCCCCTCGATATTGCTGCTGGAGCTGCGCCACCTCGGCGTTGCGCGAGGCAAAGTCATTGAGCAGCACGCCTTGCTTCAGCTCCGCCACCAACGAGAGAAGAGCCTCGCCAGCACTTATCTTGATGGAAGGGAGGGAAAAAAAGAGGATTAGGAATAGGAAGAAAGTAAGCAGAGAGGGGAGGTGTGAAAGAAGAAGAAGAAGAACAAGAAGAACAAGAAGAAGAAGGAAACCAGATTTGTGGATTGGACTTCGATGAGAAAGTCCTCGCTTGCGCTTTGCATGTTTTCGCTGACCTAGAGTCAGTGAGTGTAAGCGTAAGACAGGGAAGAAAAGAAACATAGAAAGAAGAGAAGGGAAAGAAAAAAACAAACTTTGGAAGCTTTTAGCAAGTTTCCAAAATGTTCTGTGAGCTTTTCGGTCTTCTCGTCGATGCGGGAGTGAAATGAATCGAGCAGCCGTTGAAGGGCCACGTTACTGGTGACCGACACTGCGCTGGCAGCGGCGGAGGAGGAGGCACCGCTGCTTGCGGCAGCTACACCGCCACCACCACCTCCAGCGCTGCTAGTACTGCCAGAAGAAGGCATCGACGTTCTCGCTGGAGTTGTTGTTGGCGCATTTGTTGCCGTCCGTTTCATCTTTTGCTCTCTTCGCTACACTCGCTTCAAATTATCGATATCAGTTATTCGTCGACACCACATACTCCCACAGAAAATCCAGTAATAATAATCGATGCGGGGAATACTTCAACATAAATATCGATTCAACACATGAGAATCTGAAAGTTGTCAATAATTATTCCTTATTTGGTTTAAAAATACAATATTGTCGACAATATTATGTTCAGCAACAAAAAAAAACAGAAATAAAATCCAAGTAACAAAAAAAAAATAGCAAAGGGGAGAAAAAAAAAGTAGCAAAGTGAAAGATGGGCCAAAGCGTGACAAAACAGCTTAGCAAGCCGACCGACT
>JAVKOQ010000401.1:0-43440 GCA_031835245.1 Balamuthia mandrillaris | reverse complement strand
CCCTAACCCTAACCCTAACCCTAACCCTAACCCTAACCCTAACTCTAACCCTAACTCTAACCCTAACCCTAACCCTAACCCTAACCTTAACCCTAACCCTAACCCTAAACCCTAACCCTAACCCCCTAACCCTAACCCTAACCCTAACCCTAACCCTAACCCTAACCCTAACCCTAACCCTAACCCCTAACCCTAACCCTAACCCTAACCCTAACCCTAACCCTAACCCTAACCCTAACCTAACCCTAACCCTAACCCTAAACCCTAACCTTTTATATTGTGGGCCATAACTTGCATTGTTCTTTTCTCCTTTTTTTTTAACACAATCACCTCCTGGTGAGGCTTTCTCTTCCTCAAACTCTCTCAAGCAGTTAGCACTCCGATGGAGCGCTGCTTTCACGCTCCTCTTTTGCACCACTTCTTCTTCTTTCCCTCTACAACCCTGTTCTGTTCGGACTTGGTTGTTCTCATTTTTTTTTCACCTCCGCCCAAAATCACTTGTGTAGTTAGCACTCTGTTGGAGCGCTGCTTTCGCTCCCCTATTTTGCACCACTTCCTTCATTCTCTCCCCACGACCCTGTTCCGTTGGGACTTGGTTGTTTTCATTTTTTCGTCACCCTTTCCCAAAATCCTGCTTGGGGTTAGCGCTCCGTCAGAGCGCTACTTTCGCTCCTTATTTTGCACTATTATCTCTTTTCTCCCCTCATGACCCTGTTCTGTTCGGACTTGGTTGTTTTTATTATTCTTCATCCCTACCCAAAATCACTCGTGCAGTTAGCCCTCCGTTGGAGCGCTACTTTCGCTCCCCTATTGTGCATCACTCCCTTTTCATTCCCTCCACAACCCTGTTCTGTTCGGACTTGGTTGTTTTCATTTTTTTTCACCCTCGCTCAAAATCACTCGCATAGTTAGCGCTCCGTCGGAGCGCTGCTTTCGCTCCCCTATTTTGCACCACTTCCTCTTTTCTCCCTCCACGACCCTGTTCTGTTCGGACTTGGTTGTTTTCATTTTTTTTTCACCCCCACCCAAAATCACTCACATAGTTAGCGCTCCGTCGGAGCGCTACTTTCGTCCCCCCTAATTTGCACCACTTCCTTTTCATTCCCTCCACGACCCTGTTCAGTTCGGACTTGGTTGTTTTCATTTTTTCGTTGCCCTTTCCCAAAATCCTGCTTGGGGTTAGCGCTCCGTTGGAGCGCTACTTTTGCTCCCCTATTTTGCATCACCCCCTTTCATTCTCTTCATGACCCTGTTCTGTTCAGACGTGGTTGTTTTTATTTTTATTTCACCCCCACCCAAAATTACTCACACAGTTAGCGCTCCGTCGGAGCGCTGCTTTTGTTCCCCTATTTTGCACCACTTCCTCCTTTCTCCCCCCATGACCCTGTTCCATTGGGACTTGGTTGTTTTTATTTTTTTTTTCACCCCTACCCAAAATCACTTGCATTGTTAGCGCTCCATCAGAGTGCTGCTTTTGCTCCCCTATTTTGCACCACTTCCTCTTTTCTCCCCCCATGACCCTGTTCTGTTGGGACTTGGTTGTTTTCATTTTTTCATCACCCTTTCCCAAAATCCTGCTTGGGGTTAGTGCTCCTTTGGAGCGCTACTTTGCTCCCTATTTTGCACTATTATCTCTTTTCTCCTCCCATGACCCTGTTCTGTTTGGACTTGGTTGTTTTCATTTTTTTTCACCCTCTCCCAAAATCCTACTTGGGGTTTGTGCTCTATTGGAGCACTACTTTTGCTTCCTTATTTTACATCACTCCTTTTTTATTCCCTTCACACCTCTGTGCTTTTCAAACTTTGTCATTTTGACTTTTTTGGTTTCCTTCCTCTCCCTTATTCACCCACGCTGTTGGTGCTCCGATGGAGTGCTACTTTTTCTTCCCTATTTTCCTCCTCTTCCTCTGTTATCCCTCACAACCTGATTTTACTCAAACTTGGTTGTTTTTTTTCTTATTCATTCTTTGCTGCAATTGCTTGTGTGGATGAAGAGGAAGAAACAGAGGAGAATGATGATGATGATGATATTATGATTATATCCAGTTAGATTATATATATATTCCTATGAGAAAATTGAAAAAATTGCTACTTTGCCCCACTTTATCCGTTGGACTTATAGACTTAAAGTTTTATAGAATGGACCATGGGGAGTTGAATGCTGTAGGTTCTGAGTACCCGCCCCTAACCCTAACCTTAGGGTTCTAACAAACTTCCCTTAATCAAAGAATTGACTTAATCTATTCATATTATTCATCCTTTTAAGAATCATCCTGGATTTTTGGTTTGTTTTATTTAATTTTTGATTGTATTATAAGTTCTTCAATTAATTCTTTGACATATAATTTTGATTCAGCAGAATAAGAAATAAAAGATACTGCTTTTACTTTTGTTACAAGACCTTTTACCTGGTAGTAAAAATATTATGTATTTAAGTGTTGATGGGGAATAACCCTGCGGATCAAGAAAGGGACGGCACGTAAGCGACTCTGGGTTTATTCACAAGAAAAGAGGTGTGGACCAAAGTGTGTGCTTTGAATGTGTCGCGAGGAAAAGGGGAAAATAAAAAGGGCGAGAAAATTTGGAGGTATCGGGGAGAGTGTCGACAAGAAGTCATAATAGTTGGTTTTCCAACATAAGAATCATCTATTTTACCTTATACTTACTTGTTGTATTGAAACACATTGTTTTTGTAGAGAATTGTGCTTTATATCAGCTTTAAAAGGAGGTTTACAAACTTATAAGCTGTATCTTTTGACTCTGTGAGAAAAAAGGTTTGTAAGCTTGGTGCAGGACACACTTTCAACCATAGCAACTTCCATAAGTACTCATCAGTTGATGCAGCATACCATCTAAAACGTTAAGTAAGAGCAAAGAAGTGAGAAAGAGCAAACAGAACAACGACAGTGAGAGGATCACTGAATCAAAGAGATATTTGAGAACAAAAGGAGAGGGAAAGAGAGAGAGAGAGAGAGAGAGAGAGAGAGAGAGAGAGGAGAGAGAGAGAGAGAGAGAAGGAAGAGCAACCGGTGGCATGTACATGATGCACAGGCAAGAGATGTCACGTCCAAAAAGCTAAAGATAGCAATTAAAATCTCACTAGGTAAGAGGTACTCGTGAGTTGCGTTCATCGTTGGAGTCGCGTTCATCATTGGAGCTGTTGCCATTAGTGTCTTTGTTCTTGGCAAGTTTTTGTCTCGCTGTACTTCTACACTGTCGACAGTAACGCACTTCCCTGAACCCAAAGAGCTGGGTGAAGAATAATTGGGCAGCGGTCTTTGCCAGGCCTTCATTTTCGCCTGTCAGTGACGATGGTTGACATAAAGCTCAGAGTAAACTACAGAAAAATAACAGATCACCAGTCCGGTAGGTGGTACTTTTTCAGCTGCTTCTGTTTCAACTTTCTCTCTTTGGCTTCTTCCTTTCCTTGTTTTCCTTATCATGACTGACATAAAACAAATTAAAAGAAAAGAAAAAAATGAAAGAAAAAAGTAATGCTTACACAATAAATACTGCTGGGTTTTAAAAGCGAATGAAAGAAGACTTCGAGAGACATAGAAGACGAGGGAGGAGAGGAGGAGGAGGAAAAGAAGGTACTGGAGTTGTTTACAAGGAGGGGCGTAGCGCAGCTGGATGAAGAGTTTTTGAACTTGGGTCCAGAAACCTACCCTTCTTCCTTTGGAGGTACTTTTCGGTATGATCTCACTCTCTCTTTCTTCTTGACCCTGTGATAGTGGAGAGAAGCAAGGGAATGGTGGTGATGAATTTGGAATAGGGATGGTGGTGGCGATGGCGGCAGCGATGGAGGTGGCGATGGCAGTGATGGTGGCGGTGGCAATAGTGGTGGTGATGCTGATGGCGGTGGCGATGGTGACGGCGATGACGATGGCGATGGCGGTGTGTTGAGAATTACTCTCAACATATTAGCTCCGTTGCCCCTTTCCTTTCCCTTTCTTCCTGTCGCAACATCTGTGATGTGGACCAATCGCCTGCTGCCACATCGCTAGGCTTCTTCCTTTTATTCCATTGCTTCCTTCTCTCTTTCTTTTAGTTAGTTAGTTTTTGTTTTCGTTCACACCACACCTTTCTTGACACCCTTTGTTCCCTTGTTCCCTTTGAATGATACGTTTTGGCCCCATCCGTTCGTGTTATTCACCCTTTTCAACAGGTGGCGATACTGATGGCGATGATGTCTGTGAATGGTAGATAGTGATTTGAAACACACCACCAGTGTAAGTAAACCACAGGTTTATATCATTTTATCATGAAACATTACAGCTCGTAGGTTTTTCATCTTCTTTTTTTAAAACTGAGTACAGAAAACAGAACCAAAGCAAGCTCTCACAAAGGGCCAGCTTGTAGGCAAAGGACAGAAGATTTCAAACAAAGCTCAAGCCGTGCTGAGAAAAAGAGAAGAAAGAAAGCCTTCACTTGACTTCAAGGTATGTTACCATAAGTTTTTATGGGGTCTGTTTGCTAAACTCAATGTTGACAAAAACAGTTTGGGCAGAATCGGTTTGAAGTGTGAAGAGCTATAGCCTAGTAGAGGAGCCAAGCTTTGTTCAACAGCGAAAAAGACTGCTCAGTGCTACCTTGAGCTCAAGCGAGAAGTACAAATAGCATCATGGCTACTAGTGAGAAAGCAAAAACGAATGGGCAGCAAAAGCGGCAAAACCGGGAACGGAAAAAAAAAAGACAGAGCAAAAAAGGGAAAAATGGACAGGAATAACTCCATTCACGTCGTCATGTAAAATACATTCGGGGTTTCAATTTATTAGAGGGGTCATGCTTTTGATTAATGGGGACTAATTTTTGCCACTATCATTGCCTTTCGGTCGAAAAGAACGGCAGAGCAGGGCAGGGTTTTTTTGTTGGTTGGTTAGATTCTCTTTGTGAAACAAAAAAAACACGAGTGGTGGCGTACAACAACAACCTGGGCCTTTTCGTAGACAAAGAGAACCTAACCAACCAACAAAAACCCTAACTAAAGAACATGAGAACATAAAGGACTTGATGAAAAGCTAGCAACCTGCGCCAGCAACTAAGAGCAACTTCCCCAAGGAACACAACAGGCACGCTTCTCTGTTCATAAAAATAATCCACTCATGCCTTTCTCCTGTCCCTCTTCTTGCGCCTCTCTTGCACACCAGTTGTGTGGCATATCTTTGCTGCAAAGATACTAAAACATGAACCAAACCAAAGAAAAAAAAACAAAACAAAACAAAACAAAACAAAACAAAACAAAACAAAACAAAACAAAACAAAACAAAACAAAACAAACAAACAAACAAACACGCAAAAGGGACTGATCGTGGTACTGCGTCCCTAGCTCTGGTCTAGAGGCTCCCTTTTCGAACCTCCATGTGAGCCCCCAGCCTACTAGAAAAAGGCAAAGGTGAGCGTTCCCTCCTCTTATTGTATTTTACTTTCTAATTTCCGCTCCCGGAACAAAAACACCTGTGAGTACTCCGTCAACTTTTGCAGAGAGATACCAGCGATTACCAGTGAAGAACAGAGTGGCTAAGCCATGGTTCTCCATCCCCAACCAACAAAAAGCAAAGGGAAGTAAACCATTATTTCCTCATCATGGGTATCCTGAAGCAGGTGAGGAACCCACTCACCACACTACGTTAGGCTGGTATTCAAGCAGGAGCTCTTCGAGGAAGGACTGTATCCTGTTTGAATACCAGCCCTACCGTAGTGTGGTGAATGGGTTCCTCACGGATGGCTATCTAATCCAGTTCTTCTGTCTACAGAAGCTCCCAATCACAGTTAAGTGGACCGAGAGCCCCATCCTTAATCTACACAGCAGTGATGACAAGTGGCTACTAGGACTGCTTCAGAGCAAAGCTGCACACGGTTTACCGGAAGACATCATCATCGAGGAAGAGCCAGTCATCTTGCATGAGCTTCTTATTAGAAGAAGAGAGAAAGCGAAACAAAAAGACAGAAAAGTCTCAAGGCGAATGAAGAGCAACAATTGTTTATTTGCAGCATCAGCATCCATTCCCCCCTCCTCCCCGCCACCCAACCCACTTGCCCTCACAGACATAGGAGAAGGAAGGGTTGTTTTGGCGGGAAATATGCTCATTGGCCCAAAAGACTAATCCGTTGTTTGCTTTCTGTTGTCCTTAGATATTATGATCTTTGCGTCGCCATAAGAAGGACTGCGCTGACCATTCCGAGAAACAACCATAAATGCATCCACATTTTTTTGCAAGAAGATCAACCAAAGATGTGCTGAATCTCCAAACCCACTGCTGTTGCCATAAAACACAAATAAAAGAACAACAAGAAACAACCTTTTTTAAAAAAGAATGGACCTGTTAGTCGGCAAAAGCAAGATGAATAAGGAGGGACAGTACCATATTTCTTGTTGATAGTAAACTTGGTGATGAAGCACACCACTAGCAGCGTTGACACAAGGTCCCCCCACAGGAAAGCAAACGAGGCAATCATTTGGTTGGGTAAGTCCACTGTGTACTCTCTACCAAAATGTCGGATGCCGTCTACCGTTAAAGCGACTCCCAACCCTACCAACAGGTTGAAAAACGGTCCGCCATAGCATGCCGCTACTGCCATTCCTGGAAAGCCATTTCTAGCTACAACTACATCGCTCACCTGTTGTATGTTTTCAATGAAAATGTAGCAGAAGGAAAGAGAAATTGTGGTCAGACCCTAGAACAAGCAAAGGAATATGAAAAAAAAAAAAAACAGAACACAGAAAGGCGAAACATAAAACAAAAAAGATAGAAGGGTACGGAACGCAAAGAAACAAGCAAAACAAAAAAGACGAACCAAATCACCAATAGAGTTACCCCATGCCAATACTGTGATGCCAAGAATGGCATGACTTATATTCCATACCCGTCCAAGAGCCTTTTAACAGAAAACGCTTGATATGAGCTCAGACATTAAACTTAAAGTGCTCATGCGAGAATACTTACGTCAAGAATGCTCACAACTTCTCCGGCCGTGATATCTGATGTTTTAAAAGAATATGAGCATTAGAGAATAATACTTGAAAGAGACGAAATACAAATAATAACGTACATATAATGCCAACGGATGCGCAAAAGGCCCAACACACCATAAAATACCTCCAACGACTAGTGGGAGGCGCCTTAGCGGGAAGTATCAAGTACAGGAATATCGTCAATAGGAACGCTCCAGCTTCTACTACTGCTAACAGAGGAACCGGTCCTACCCACCACGAGAATGGCAGATCATCTTTGTTTATTTTCATACGTCAATCGTTGGTGGTAAATCAAAAATATTTTAAGAAGAAGAAAAAGCAGAGAAAGAAGAAGGGCAAAAGAGAAAAAAAACACTAACCGCGAACAATAGTAAGAATGAGGAAAGAAGAAAACAAGGGACAAGCGAGAATCGCCCAACGTCGATACTTCCAGTTCTCTTCCTCAAGCAGAGGGATGCACAAAGAAGTGATAATGACGACTGGAGAACTGATGAAAAAATAAATCCTTTGCATGATGTTCATTTCCCGCCACCCTATGTCTTTCACAAAGCTCATCCAGTAGCTGCATTTGATCAGTACAACAGAGGAACCAAGAAGGAAATAAAGAGAACACATGTACAGCGTTGTGGGTAGGGAATAATAATAAAGATGGACAAACCTTTTCAAATTGCAACAAGATTGCTCTGTAAACTCGCGTGACGTTAGCTCAGATGCCTTATTATAGGGAAGAGAAATGTCAATAACATGCAACAATCTTTCAAATTAGATTAAAAATGGAGTAGCCCAACCTTTTCGTCTTCAGGCCGAAAGCATTCTTCGCCCGACCACAACAACGGCACTCTAGTTTCATCTACAACTTCTGTATTGAGACTCACCTGTGCGTAGATACCTTGTTTAAATGGAAAAACAAAGTAAATACGGAGATTATGTGGAAAGAAGTAAACTCTTTGGATTGAGGAACAAACCTGTCTTAGGAGCGTAAACGCAGGGATAGTCTTCATCTTCATTCAAGATTCTTGCAAATTCTTCACCACCGGTTGTAAGCAATCGGTGTGACTCCACTTCTATTTCATTAGAGGATTTTAAGTGAAAGGCAAAGTAGTACAAGCAGAATGAAAGCTTTAGAAGAAAAAGAATGAATCACTGGAAGGAGCAAAAAGCAAGGAAACGCACCGTTGATGGAGATGGACCTGTTACGTTTTGCTCTTTTCGCTGTTACGACGTTTCGTAAGTGAACCCCAATTACAAACGAAACGTAACTTGATTGTTGTTTTTTGGAAAAAAAAAAAAAGAGAAGATACAAAAAAGGTAAGTAGACAAACCCAGTAGATAAAAAGGAGAGGCGATGGCATCGATTACCATAAATATAACCCGACTAGGCAAATGCTCTCCCATAAGTAAACGTTTCCGTCAGCGCATATTGCGAACACTGCAACGGAGCCAATCAGGTAGAAACAAATGTCCCGAACAAAAGGAAGCTAATAGTAATAAAAAAAGAAATAATAATTAGCGAGGAGAGCAGAGAACACGAGTAAAGTAGAGAAGTAGAGAAGAAATACCTTTTTGAGTGTAACTTTGGCAGCCAGGGCACAAGCTCCGGTAACACAACAAGTCACAAAGACGCCTCCCCCAATAAGCTCACCAACCGCGATGTTGAAGGAATCTCCAGCAACAGCCGCGTAGGTTGCAAAGAGATCAGGCGCTCCATTTCCGAATGCTGGGTGTAGGATAGGGTACGGGAAGGTCAACGCTACGCTACTCAAACAAGGAAAAAAAAATAGAAGACGAATAAGAAGCACTACCAAGAATGGTTACACCAGCCACATCTGGTGCCAAGTTGAGGCCAGTCGATATGCAGGCCAACGTTGGGCAGAAAAAGCCCTCCGCCGTGTTGCCCAACACATAGAACAAAAATAATATCCACAAGGCCAATACCATTCCTGCAAAAGAGAGGCATTTTGTGAGTAAAAATAAGGAAGAGGCAAACAGAAAAGGAGTGATACGGGAGGAGTGGAGAAGAGATGAGGAGTGGGAACGGAAGAGAAACCGGTGTAGTAGGAACGGCCTTTAAACACGCAGTAGTTCAGCCGAAGATAGTTGAGAAAGCCATCTGGAGGACAGTACTCCATCACAAACTCACAAGCGGCCTCTGGCGAGTGATAAGCGGAAGAGTGCAAGTCCGCACAAGAGATCTCTCCTTCCGACGAAGAGCTGCTACTGTTGCTGCTGCTGCTGCTGTTGTTGTTGTTGAGAAGGGCTCGCAAAAAGGCATCATCTCGTCTTTGCATCAGACCTCCTTGTTCTTCTTCCACTTGTGTCATTTGTTGGTGCAACGAAAACGAAGCAAACGCCACCAACACCACAAAGAGGACCCCATATTTGATGAAAAACCGTAAAGCGGGGTCCCCTTTATGGTGCAACCCCTGCCCTGTGGTTATCATCGCCGGGGTCATTGCTGAAGACACTATCGTTGGGCTGGTCGTTATATGTTGTACGGGGAGGAAAGCAAGTATGCGGGAGAGGCTGGCTGAGGAAGTTCTGCGCCGCTCATAAAGATATGAGCGTGGGGTGGAGTGGAATCTTTTTTTTTTGTTCTTCTTCTTTTCTGGCTTGCGTAAAATGCGGATTGGTGGCCCTCTCCTTAAAAAAAGAATTGAAATGTTGTTCTATTACTTTTTTAATTTTCGGACAGGGGTAAGATGCGCCACCCGTTCTGAAGTGGCTCTCTCTTTTTCACAAAGCGAGGGTGGTGGAGTCCCCCTCCCTCTTTCCGCCTTTCTGCGAGATTGCCGCCGAATTCTTTTGCCTCACCTAAAAAGATAAATCGCCGAGATGAACACCCCTCGTGCCAGTTTGTTTTTATCAGAAGCACCCTCATGCAAAGTCAATTGAAATTTGATCGAAATATCGCAGCACTGGCACGCATACGCGTGGCCAAAAAAAAAGCAAGAAATCAGAGGAGGAAGAAGGAGGAGGAGCAGCAAGCAAAGAAAAAAAAGAAATTGCTTTCGTTATTATTTTTTTTTTTTTTGGTTTTGGGTGCACCATTTCATTTCTCTGCCTTATATCTTCACACGGAAGAACGCTTGTCACAAGGTTCTTACTCCTCTCCAATGCTACATCCACCAAGCTACAGTCCTCTTGCTGACAGTCATTTTCAGCAGTTAGTTACTTCCGCGATGTTCACTTCTGGTGCCCGAACGAACGTTCCCATGGGTGCCAAGGATGCCTCGTCGGTTGGTTGGTACATACCACGTCGGTTAATCCTGGCAGGCCTGCTCTTTACGGTCTCGGTGATAGCGTATGCCGACCGTATCAACATCACTGTGGCGGCTGTCTTGATGAAAAATGAGCTGGGTTGGACGGAAGGACAGAAGGGGCTCATTATGTCTGGTTTCTTTTATGGCTATCTGCTTAGTAACATTTTTGGGGGTTGGTTTGCTTCAAAGGTAGCTCTTTTTCTTCTTCATTGTTCCCTTTGTCCCTTTGTCCTTCACCTTTGTCGTTTCTCTTTCTGTTTCTTATCAAAGCCTTACTTTACACCTCTCTCTCTCTCTCTCTCTCTCGCGTCTGGTCTCTCGTTTTCTCTTTCGTTACCGTAACAGCATGGTGGAAAACGGGCACTAACATGGGGTTGTCTTGGCTGGTCTCTGGCCACACTTCTGTTTCCTTTATTCACAAGCCGGTTTTTCTTCATGTTTTTGGCTCGTTTTTTCACCGGCCTATTACAAGGGGTGCTCTTTCCAGCGACCTACACTCTCCTCTCGACCTGGATCCCTCCATTGGAGCGCAGTAGAATCTTGGCGCTTTGCAACAGCGGTTGCATCATAGGTATTGCGATCTCCTCCTTCTTCTTTCCCAGGTTCATGACACAATTTCATTGGAGCACGGTGTTCTATTGGTGTGGAGCGGCTGGTTTCTTTTGGGTAGCCGTTTGGGAGCATTTTGTCACCGACTCGCCGTCCTCTCATCCAAGGTTACTCTTTTTATTGATCTCTCTCTCTCTCTCTCTCTTGTTACCATTTTTCTTCTTTTTTTTTCTTGCTTCTAAGTTATGGTATACAGCATAGAGGCAGCAGAAGCAAATTACATTGAACGGTCGTTGGACAAACAAGGGCTACCGGGTGCCAAGTCCAACGCTGATATATCTATCATGAAACGGGTCCCTTGGAGAAGCATCATCAAAACAAAGGCCTTCCTTTGTATTGTCGTATGCCATTTCTCCCGGTATGCTTCCATCTATTACAACAAACGCCGAGCGAGAGAGAGAGAGAGAGAGAGAGAGAGAGAGAGAGAGAGAGAGCAGAGATCAACGACGGTGACAACGAGAGTAACATTCTTTTTCAACCAATCAGGAATTGGATAGTGTATGTGATGATGTCATGGCTGCCAACGTTTTTCACAGGAGCGTTGCACGTCGATTTCAAGGACTTGGGAGCCTATGCCACCCTTCCTTGGTTGGTTATGTCGGCATGCACCAACATGTTTGGTTGGTTGGCTGATCAGATGGCGGCTGGACGAAGTTTTTCCTTATTTTCTACAAGCGGAAGAAATGAAGCTGCATCTGCAGCAACTGAAGATCGGTATGACAGGCTCCTCCGAGTGCGCAAACGAATGCAAATCATAGGCACGTTTGGGCCTGCTTTATTTATGCTGTTGATGGCCAGGTATTTTCTGCTTTTCTTTTTTGTTGCCTTTTTTCCTTTTTTTTTTTTTTGCGCTACTAAACTTGCAACTACGCAGTCGCTCAACAGCGTGGGGAGCGATGCTCTGCTTAAGCGTGGCATTGGGGTTGGCGGGAGCAACCACATCCGGCTACGAGGCAAGCCTCGCGGACATAGCTCCCAGCTACGCTGGAATACTCTACGGGCTGAGCAACGGGGTGGCGGCCCTACCTGGCGTCATCGGTGTCTCCCTAACGGGTTGGTTGGTATCGCACTCCACCTACCCTTGGTTGCTGGCGGTCTCCATTCCGGTTTGCTTGAACTTTGTGGGAGGCGTTTTGTTTTCGTTATGGGCAACGGCCCGTCCTCTCTTCTGATTGTGAACAGCTCCTTTCTCTCTCTCTCTCTCTCTCTCTCTCTCTTTTTTGCACATTTTTTTTTGCACATTTTTTTTTGTATTTTCTTTTGTTTTTTTTTCAACGGTTGAAAAAAAACGTAGTGAACTCGTTAAATTATTCCTGGAATTTCAATTTTCATTTTGTTTGATAAAAAAGAAAAGAGCAAGAAAGAGACAAGAATGGAAGAACGACTAGCGAAGCTGGAAAATAAAGTCAAACAGCTTGAAGAACAAAACGCGTTGCTGCAAGCTGAGGTCATACAGCTGAAAGAAGACAGAGGCGAACAGTTACAACGGATCGAGCAGCTCGAGTCAGCGCTTCACATAGCTTCCACCGGTAGCTCCACCACTACCCTCCAGAGTAGCGCTGCTTCATCGTCATCTGGTCTCATCGTGCTTTCGGATGGAGAACAAGGAGAAGAAGAGGATGAAGAGGAATATCTACTGGTGGAGGAGGAGAATGAGCCACAGTTTGACAACCTAATCGAAGAAACGATAGCTGACGAAGGCCTCTCCCTCGATGCTACCACTGCCAGCCGCAACCAATGGTCGCAAGAGTTTGAGTGGGAGGCCTCCATCCGTGCGGCCAACAATCATCTCTTCGGCAACGCTGAGTTTCGATCCTTTCAAAGGGAGATTATCAACGTCACTATGTCCAACAGGGACTGCCTTGCCCTGATGCCCACTGGTGCTGGCAAAAGTCTCTGTTACCAGGTTTTGCTTTCTCCTTGTTCTTTTGATTCGGTTCCGTCTTGTTATTATCTTGTCCTTGTGTCGTTATTCTTATCTTGTTGTTGTTGTTGTCTTATGTTGTTGTTGTCTTATGTTGTTGTTGTTGTTGTTGTTGTCTTATGTTGTTGTCTTATGTTGTTGTTGTTGTTGTCTTATGTTGTTGTTGTTGTTGTTGTCTTATGTTGTTGTTGTTGTTGTTGTTGTTGTTGTTGTTGTTGTTGTTGTTGTTGTTGTTGTTGTTG
Source organism: Balamuthia mandrillaris (assembly GCA_031835245.1). NCBI lineage: Eukaryota > Discosea > Longamoebia > Balamuthiidae > Balamuthia > Balamuthia mandrillaris. Next base: position 30,429 of record JAVKOQ010000401.1, on the reverse strand, counting down.
TTGTCTTATGTTGTTGTCTTATGTTGTTGTTGTTGTTGTTGTCTTATGTTGTTGTTGTCTTATGTTGTTGTTGTTGTTGTTGTTGTCTTATGTTGTTGTCTTATGTTGTTGTTGTTGTTGTCTTTGTTCTTGTTCTTGTTCTTGTTCTTGTTCTTCTTCTTCTTCTTCTTCTTCTTGTTGTTGTTGTTCTTCTTCTTCTTCTTCTTCTTCTTCTTCTTCTTCTTCTTCTTCTTCTTTCTTCTTCCATTTCTTTGTCTACGTCTCGCTTTTGTGACCTGTGTTGGATTGGATATCCATTGACCAATTTGCAGCTACCAGCAACGTGCCAAGAAGGAATAAGCTTGGTTATAAGCCCGCTGATTTCATTAATTCACAACCAAGTCGTTGCTCTTACTAAGCTCGGCATCAAAACACAACACCTTAGCTCCGATATGAGCAAAGGAGATGTAAATCAAGTGTACCAAGGTTCTCTTCCTTCTGCATGTTAATTTTGTATGCTAACCAAACGAACACAACATATACTTAACTCTTAATAGACATTCTTTCAGAAGAATCTCAGACCAAGTTGTTGTATGTAACACCAGAACGAGTATCACAGAGCGAGAAGTTGATGGACATTATTCAGCAAGTCTACGAGAAAGGCCGTCTGGCAAGAATCGTTATCGATGAGGCGCATTGCATTTCGCAGTGGGGTCATGACTTTCGTCCAGATTATTTGGTAAGTTGTTTGTATCAATTACTACCGTATTACTTTGCGTTGTTAAATTCCATTTCCATTCTTATTCCAAGAGGTTAAAATTGTTGCGGCGTCACTTTGCGGAGGTTCCCATACTAGCTCATATCCTTTCTAAAGTCTATCAATCCTTTCTCCATCAGCAATTTTATTTTACAGATTTTATTTGGCCTTTACTATAGCTTTTCTGTACTGACTGCAACAGCGACAGAGAAAGTTCGCCACGACATCATAGCACAAATGAATATGAGACGAGTGGTTTTCTTCATGCAAAGCTTTAATCGCCCTAATCTCGTGTTTGTAATCCTTAAATGCTGTTTCTGCTTCAATTCCTTCTGTTTCCTACATTCTTCACCTTCGTTCTCATCTGTTTATTGTTCTCTCGTTAATATTTGTTCCCCATGTTTAGTTATGAAGTTCGGCACAAAGACAAAAAAGCATTGGAAGATATTGCAACATTCATCAAGCAAAACTATCCAAGAAAAAGTGGCATCATATATTGCCTTTCTAGAAGCGAATGTGAACGAGTATACGACCATTTGACGGTTGGTAGTCATCATCACTGTCCTTCTTTCATCCTTATTTCATTGTTTCTCTCTCTCTCTCTCTCTCTCTCTCTCTCTCTCTCCTCTCTCTTAATCTACTGATATTCTTTTGTCAATAGAAAACACATCGACTACGAGCAACGTACTACCATGCAAGTTTATTCGATAAAGATAGAAACGAACGTCAAACCCTTTGGCTTAGAGGCGATATTGATATCATTGTAGCCACTGTAGCTTTTGGGATTGGTTTGTACATTATCAAAACTCATCGTTAGTACCGTTCTTCGTTAACGTCGTTCACCCTGTGAAATAGGTATTGATAAGCAAGATGTTCGATACGTTATTCACACCTCAATGCCAAAATCCATTGAAGAATATTATCAGGTACTGATCTTGCCTTGCCCTCCACAATGTTCTCACGATTCATGGACAGGAGTCAGGAAGAGCAGGCAGAGATGGCAAAACAGCGCATTGCTTGTTGTATTACAGCTATTCCGACAAAGGAAGGAACCAAGCCTTAATCTCTGAAGGGGTCCAGCGCAAGGCTAACCTTGAACAATTGCTGGCTATGGTCTCTTTCTGCGAGGACAAGATTAGCTGTCGCAGGGTGTCCGCACTCAAAGTTTGTTTTACCCTGCTTTGATCCTCTTTATTTCTTCTTTCTTTTTGTCTTTTGATTGCTTCCTCCTCTTCATTGCGTGCTTTGCTAAGTGTATGCTTCGGTTATTGTGCCTTCATCGCAATTGAGTACTTTGGGGAAACATTTGCACCTGAAGATTGTAACAACCATTGCGACAATTGTATTCATGGTAAAGAATGGAAGAATGTTGACATGACAGACTATGCGTTAAGCATACTTCGAATAGGTCTTATATTTCATTTCTGTACTGCTTTTTGGTTTAATTCTCACGTCTCGTTGTTCAGTCCAACAAATACAACAAAGCAGTTTGAGTCATGTAATAGAAGTGTTTAGAGGCTCCAAGAGCAAAGCGTTGCGAGAGCTTCATCACGAAAAATTGCAAGGCCACGGCTCGGGCAAATCCCTTAAAAAAGAAGTAGCAGAGCGACTCATCCGACAGATGTTGCTGATGCAGATTTTAGCAGAGGATGCATTTTTCACCGGTCCCTATGGTAGCATTACCACAAAAGTTAGAGTATGTTTCTTTAGGTTCTTCTATTCGTTATTTTTTCCGTCACTGTTGTTGATACATTATTGATGCAGATTGGGCCGATGGCAAAGCAAATGCTCTCGGTGGAGACACGACCACCGGTTTATGTGCAAATGCCAAAAGAGGATGCACGAACAAAGAAAACACGCAACAAGAGAAAGAGAAAAGAGGACAAAGAAGAAGAGGACGATGAAGAGGGAAACCAACACAAAAGCAACAAGACCAGAAAAAGGAGTACCAGAGGAGGTAACAAAGCAGAAAAAGACAAAGATAAGGCGAAGGAAACGGAGAAACAAGAAGCCGTTTTGGAATTGAGCAGCGATGCTGAAGATTTTGAAGGATTGTAGAGCGTAAACCTGCTCTTTTTCGTTTCTTTCACTTCTGCCTGCCTGTTGTGCTTTCATCCCTCTCGCATCTCTCTCGTCATCTCTCTTGTCATCTCTCTTATCCGATCTCTTCTCCTGCGCAATTTTCTGCGAAGAAAAACAAACGCCAAGAAAATAAACGGAAACGATAAGCCCACTTTTTCCTCGCAGGCCGCAAAGCTCCTTCTTCTTCCATCGTTTGCTTTGCAAACAAGGAACGCTTTGGTTTTGTTGTTGTTGTCGCTTACGCGAGGTTAGAGCAACATGAGCCGAGATGCGCTAAGTAGCCTGAGTACAAGAGAAATTGAACAGCTGTTCAAAGGAAACGTGTTTTCGGCTCTTGCAGAGAGGACAGAAACTTCCTCCTGGTTGGGCGACTCCGACCTGGTCACAAAACTGTCTGCCATTCGTGCAAACGGTGCTCTTTACGCCTCGTAAGCTTCACCTTATATAACGTTGTCTATAACCGGTCTTCTTTGTTTTCTCACGCAAACCACATCCGCCAACCCTAGCTACAAAACTATGGACCAGCGCGTAGAAACAGTGGCCAGAATACTTGCCGAGTACGTTTCTCTTCACCTTTCTTCCCTTCTTCTTGTTCTTCTTCTTCTCTTTCTTCTTCTTCTTGTTGTGGTTGTGGCTGTTGTGGTTGTTGTTCTTCTTGTTGTTTTTCTTCTTGTTCTTCTTGTTCTTGTTCTTCTTCTTCTTCTTCTTGTTCTTCTTCTTCTTGTGCTTGTTCTTCTTCTTCTTCTTCCCTCCACTCTTCTTCTTGGCTTTGCAGAGTGACACGTACTCATCACTACGTGTACAGGAAGCAAGCTCAAGGCAGGGATTTCACGAACACTCCGGTGGCAGCTGCCATTCCTCCTCAATCCTATCCTTCTTGGTCCTCATATTACAGCTCTGCGTATTCTTCTTCAAACGCTTCTTCTTCTTCTTCTTCTTCCTCCTCCTCCTCCACCTCCACTTCTCCCTACAGGTCAACTGCAACAACAACAACAACAACTACTACTACGGCGGCAACAACAACCTCATCACCAGACCTATTTAACGCCGTTCGTAATGGCAACCTCTCTAGAGTCAAAGCTGTTGTATCTCGGCAGGGTCTACGCGCTTGCCTCATGCAAAGAGATGAGTTTGGATATTCTGCTTTGCATTTAGGTACACCTTTCCTATGCTTCATACTTGTTCTACCTTTCTTTGATTGTCTTTTCTTTTCTGTTGGCTGACACTCTGTGTTTTACGTGATAATCAGCGAGCACGAATGGGCACACCGAGGTCGTGCGTTACTTGCTGCAGAAGCGAATGGATGTAAACCTGAAGAGCACAGCTGCTGGTCAAACACCACTTCATTTGGCTACCCTCTCTCGGCATACCGAGATTGCAAAACTGCTTTTGAGACATGGCGCTGATGCCCAAATCACAGACAACGATGGTTCATTCGTCTTCCTCTTGTTATCTATTGCTGCTATTTCTTCTTTTTCTTTTGCTCTTTCTTCTTGTTCTTCTTCTTCTTCTTCTTCTTCTTCTTCTTCTTCTTCTTCTTCTTCTTCCTTTTCTCTCTCTCTCTCTCTCTCTCTCTCTCTGACGCTTGTTCTTATTTCGGTTATTCTTGCATCCTAAAACAGGAAACAACGCGTTGGAATATGCACTAAGAAATGCAGAGCCGGAACTGATAACGGTACTGTTGGAAGCTCTAACCGGTGAACACCCAATTGCTGGGGCAGCTGCCGAGTTGGAGGATGATGCTGAAAACGAAGAGGACCCTTTTGCTGCTTTCATGCTTCCATCCTCGTCCAGTTCCTCGTCTTCCTCATCATCTTCTTCCATTTCGTCTTCATCTACTGCTGCTTCTCGATCCCCAGTCGTGACTCGCAGACCAATTTTCTTTGGTTCTGTTGACGAGGAAGTTGAGGACATAAGTGTCGACAGTCTTTTTGGCGATGATGAGGAGGAAGCGCCAAAGCAGGACAATAACAACAAAAGCAACACCAAACCTGGCAATGAGCAGAGCTGTGATGATGATTACGATGAATCGTTAAACCTGAACCCGTTTTCTATTTTCATGACAGAAGATGATGAGGACGAAAATGAAAGCAAAGAACAAACAACAGCGATGAAGAAACCGTTTGACGAGGAAGAAGATGACTTTGAAGATTGGGACAACTTTGATTTGTTCTCTCTCGAACCAGTCAGAGCAAAGCAACCCCAACAACTCAAAGAAAGTAAGACTAAAACCACCACTATTCTTCAAACAACAACTACAACCATTTCCACCACTTCCACCCCAACCCCATCTCTTCTTGTTCAAAAAGGGGAGGTGGAGGCTGGCGGAAATCTTGTTTCAGCTCTCCAACAGCGGATACAAAGTTTGGAGGCTGCGTTGTTGGAAAAGGAACGACACATCCAGATGAGAGATAGCAAAATATCATACCTTGAGGAGGATAGCTTCTGTAGGATTTGCATGGATGAACGCATTGATACTGTACGCCTTCCTTCGCAATCTTCTTTCTGTTCTGTTTCCATTCTGATGACGTTGTTTTGTTGTTTCTCATTTTTGATGAATATCCAAAAAGGTTTTACTATGGTGCGGTCACAACGTGTTGTGTCAAAAATGTGCCAACGCCATAAAGAAGAAACCAACGGGCGCTGTTTGCCCCATATGCAACACCAAAGTGACTCGCATTGTGCGGACCTATCGCTCCTGATCCCTCTCTTTCCTCGAGAGGGAAACCCCCGTTGTGTTTTTTTTGGTTTCATTGTTGTAAAAAAAATTAATGTCGACATGCATTACCACCTTAAAAAGGCCCATTTGGGTTTAAGGCGAAGCAAGGGAGAGCCTCGCCCAAGGGAGCAGCACTTGCTTATGGTGACACCACCAGGCCACGTAAACCTCAGCCACGGCCCCACTCATTTTGCTTATATTGCCTGCCTCTTCCTTTTCTGTTTCTTTGCTCTTCGGAACCCCAAGCGCCTCAACCTTTTGCATTCTTGCGATTCATTTTATTACACTCCGGCGGAGGAGGAGGACAGAAAGAGAGAAAAGCACACAAAGAAAACAAGTGGTGACCTAACTTTGCGAGTGCCTCCTTTGAAGTGCCAAGGCTACAATGGAAGTGGCGCTGAATATCGCCCTCAGCTCTGTGTTTGCGGGCTTGGCTGCCGTTGGGGTCACTGTTGCCATCGAACGCTTTGGTGGCACTGTTGGGGGTGTCATTGGGTTTGTGCTTATTTCTTTTCTCTTTTCTTTGATCTTTCCTCTTCTTTCCAGTAAACATAGAGTTAACCTCAGCGTTTTTTGTTCAAAAATAAAAGTACTTTGCCTTCAACGGTGGTGCCAGCAAGCATAGGGCTTGCCTTGCGCACATCCTCTCTGGACGACCTCCAAGAAGCTCTTTACGCTATTCCCGTTGGTTCGCTCTGTGCTTATTCTTCCTCCCTCCTTCCTTCCTTCCTTCCTTCCTTCTTCCATCTTCCTTCCTTCTTCCTGCTGCCTCCTTCCTCCTCCTTTTTCATGCATGTTCTGGCTTTTGCTTTTGCTAAAAGCACCAAACAAACAGGAATGATATTGAGCATCGGATGTTTGTTCCTGTGGAGAGTGATTCCTCCACACTTGCCTTTGGTCAGTCTGTACAAACGGCTGAGCATGATGATCGCTATCTCTCTTTTGGTGTGGCTAGTATCTGCCATATTGGCCTTTTTTGGTTTGCACCTGCTGGCAGAGCATACTGGGGTCACTGTTATCACTATTGGTCCTCTTTGTGTTTTTGCCATGTTTATTGTACGTCTTCTCTTTTTGCTCTTCTTCTTCTTTTCTTCTTCTTCCTCTTCTCATCTCTCTGCGCTCTTTTCTCTCTTCTCGCATACTTTCTTCGTTTGCTTCTTTTTGTTGGTTTAAACTCGTTTCACACCAACACAGGCGGGAGTGTTAGCGTGCCTCAAGTCGGTGCCATCACCGAAAGGCACACGCAAAGTGGGAATGGGAGTTTACTTTGCTAGAGCTTTACTCGCGGGGGGAGCCATTGGAATATGTATTCTGTTGGCTCATTGGGAGGAGGTGGTGGCTGGTATCACAGCTGCTTTTCCTGCTATATTTCTTACAAGGTCTTCTACTTGTTGTGCTTTCTTCATTCTCTTTTTGTTCATTCTTCTCAATGTTCTGATTCAACATAAACAGCATGGTGGGCCTTTGGATCAGCCAAGGAGAGGCAGTGCCATCAGGAGCAGTTGGTCCTATGATGTTGGGCAGTACCAGCGTTGGATCCTATCCCATTATTTTGCCTCTCATACTTTCACAACTTAGCTCCACGTCAACAGGTTTGTTCCCGTTTTGTGTAAACGTAGAAGAAGAGAAAATGGAGAGCTTTGTCTGAATCCTCATCACTATTTACATAGGCGGGGGACATCACACGGTAACAGTAATGATTTCAGTGGTCATAACATGGTTTATTTCAGCTTGTTTTGTTAGTGCTCCTATTTCTCTCTCTCTCTCTCTCTCTCTCTCTCTCTGTTGTGTCTTTGTTGGCTCACTTGTTTGATATTGTGATAACATACAATAGGTGTCTCTTCCAATATTTTTTGGTCTTCGATACAAGGAACGGCTGTTAGGCATTTGCTTTACAACCACAAATGCTTCTGCTTCAGAACAGGCCGTTGAGAAAGGAGATGGCGTTGAAACATTTCATAAAGATAAAAAACGCGACAAAGAAAGAGAAGAGTTGGAACTGGAAGAAGGGCTGCTTCCAGTTGACAGCGACTTTGAGGACAAAGAGGAGGGAGAGCAAGTTGAAAAAGCAGAAGAGGAATGCAACGCAACAGCTAAAGTCGACGACGACAGTACTTCAGAGGAAGAACATAAAGAAGGAGAGACGCACTCGCACCTGTTGATCGCCGAAAGCGGCAGAAGACCCTAACCCCTTCCACCACAATAACATAGTGGATGCAGGACTTGTGCAAGTTTGGCCAGCAAGTGGGCTACAAGACAAATAAAACTCAAGTAAGTATTAAATCAAGTAATGAACAAAAGCATCGTTATTACGCTTTCATTATTGTCTTCTTATGTGAGAGTGGTCGGAAGTTTATTTGCCAAGGGTTGTGAAGCTGCCCGAGGTACAGACAAGAGAAGTGGCGGTAAAACTGCCCAATCACCGATATCCGAAGCACACTTGGGTCCCAACCAATGACAATTCAAAGCGCAACTACACCTTAATTCAATTTTAAAAGGAAACCTTACCTTTATTAACCTTACCATTATTAAATTATATTATTTAATTTAAAAAAATAAAAGGAAAGGTGCACCAAGCCGATAATTCTCTAAGGCGCCCCAAGATTCCCAAGCCGATAATTCTCCGCAGTTCTCCTCCTCCTTTGGCTGGTCCCTTCCTCTGCGGAAACGAACGCAAATAAAAGGCCCGTCGGCGCTTGAAAAAGCCAAGACGGGGAAGACAAACGCTTTCCGCGAGGAAAACGGTGACGCGTAATAAGAAGATAACAACACCAAAAAAAAAAAGAGGACCAACGCAATACCCACCCTCCTATAGCGAAGATGTCCGAAGTACGCAAAGGTAAAACGGCTTCACGGGCGACTTCTTCTAGTTCCGCCCCGTTGGATCCAGCGGTTGTAACCGTTAAAGTCAAAGAGCTGGAGAACCAACTCCAAAAGTTGGACCAGATCAAACAGCTCTTTTACGAAAGCCTTCAAGCCAATCCTCTCACTCCCGACCCCGACGAACCCCCTCGACCGCTCAACGAAGAGGAAGAGAAAGACCCACAGAAGAAACTGGCCTCCACCCTGCTTAGTCCCAGGGAGCTGGCTTGCTTTGACGACGCCTGCTTCTTGCGTCACCTTAGGGCTCGCCAATGGAACCTGCCCAAGACGTTAGAAATGCTTAGAGAGAACCTTCGTTGGCGCCGAGAGGTAAGGCCTTACCGCATCCGCTGCACGGAGGTGGAACAACACTTCCGCAGCGGCAAGAACTATCACAACGGGGGGACCAAAGAGGGCAGGCCGGTCATTTACATGCGGGTGCGGCTGGACACGCCGGGAGACAACGTCGGCAAGATCAAGACCATCTTGTACCAGATGGAGCGGAGCTTCGAGCTGATGGAGGAGCGGAGGCAAAAGGTGGCGGCGGAGCAAGGCGTTCCGCCCGAAGACGAAGTGGCGCTGGCCCATCGGGTTCTCGAGCAAGCCAAACGTTTTCTCGAGTCTTCTTCTTCGTCGGAACAGCTTCTTATCTCCTCGTTTTCCTTGGATAACACTCCTGTAGAGGACCAAGTGGCCTGGTTCTTTGACTGCAAGAAGTTCGCCAAGAAGGACATCAACATGAGCCTCTCCAAGGAGTTGGCCAAGACGTTGGACCACTATCCCGAGCGGCTGGGCGTCACCTTTCTGCTGGACACGCCGGTCATCTTCAGGGCTTTTTGGAAACTAGCCAAGAAGCTCATCGACGAACGCACCCACCAGAAGGTCAACTTTGTTAGCAACGAGGAAGATCGGAAGAAGATCTTCCCGCGGTTCTTCGACATGGAAGAGTTGGAGAGTTGCTATGGTGGCAAGAATGAGTTCGTCTATGACCACGACAAAGTTTTTCCGAAGATGGTGGAAGCTGAGAACGAACGAAGACGAAGAGAGGAGGAGCTTTTTGGCATTCCTTTCAAGCCGCTGAAGATGGGAGATGGAGGCGTTGTGGAGGGTAGCAGCAATAACAGCAGTTCATCAGGGAAAGGTCTCTTTGCGGACGGTAATGGTGAGGATGATGAACAAGTGGATATGAATGGAGCAGACGAGGATGATAAAAAGGAGGAAAGGAAAGGACAAGAAAATGGGCATAAGGCGTCATCGGAGAGTTCGGAAGAGGAAATAAGTGGAAAGGGCAAGCAGAAAGCCAAGACAAAGGGCAAAGTCAAGTGATGTTGCTGTTTTTTTCCCTTCAGCTTAAACTTTGTCTTAACTCCGTCTCTCTTGTTGTTTATTACTATTTCTTGATCCAAAGCAAAAAGAGGAAGAGGATACCAAGGATGTAAGGTAGATACCTGCGAGTTGGAGGATGAGCAGGCGCAAGGGTCTCTATTGAGGCCAAATATTGTCGCTCCAACACTAGTCTCTCTTTCGTTGAGTGAATTTCCAACAGGCTTTGTTTGTTCTGTTTTTTGGGGAGTTGAAAATAAGAACCAAAAAACAAAAACAGAATGAAATGAAAATGACCTCAAGGGAAAGAGGCAGGCTGCAAGCCAACCAGTAGGAAAGCTTTTGAGGGTTGTTGAACGGAATAGGTCCGTGCAGTTCCTCCAGTAACCGGCGGTCTGCATTTGATAAACGTTAAACAAATGTTGATTCTTCTCTCTTCTCACTTCACTTCTCTGCGTGTTATCCTTCTCTCATGTCGCTAGAGAAGAATACGCTACCATGAATGCGTAGCTTATGCTCCAACTCTCGTGTAATTTGAGTGAATACTGTTTCCGTTGTTTCATGTTCTTGCTCCTCTGATGCGGTACTGGTGGCTCCTGTTGATCCTCTTTTGCGCAGGGCCTGTAGTTCCCCTTGTTCAGTTGCTGTATTTTGTTCATTTGTTTCGCCTGACGCGCTTTCCCGCAACTCCTTTATTTCTTCTTTTGTTTGTTGTTTGTCCTCTTCGTCTTCCAAAGGAAGTATCTAAAAAAATACATGAAACGCAAATGGAGTATTAATAGCGGGAGAGGGTATGCATCTGGGTATGCAGGAGGGAGAAGGAACCTTAGCGGCGTGATAGCCTTCAGCCTCAATCCAACGCTCCACCACGTGAAAGCGATAACTTCCAACAAGGTGCAAAACGCTCCGTCCATCTGGCAATCTAAAACATCTATCGATCCTTGCTAAGGTACCCACCTTTCTTTGTATGAGTAACGACCAAAAGAGGCGGAAAACGAGAAGCTAGAGCAAAAAGTACTGTTTTTTGGGGTGCAATGATGCCGAAACAACGAGAGCCTTGAAGGCAACGTTCTAACATGACTTGGTAACGGTACTCAAATACGTGTATCGTCATCGGCATCTCCGGAAACAATACCTTCATTCAATGGACAATCAGATAACAGAAGCAAGAGAGAGTGAGAGAGAGAGAGAGAGAGACTACAAAGGGAGAGAGAAAGGAAGAATATAGAAATGGAGAAAACAAAAAAGAGAAAGATATGCACAGCATCTAGCACGAAGAGAGGTAAGTTGAAATGCAAGTCACGTTTGCGGTTTGTGTCTTCTTTGAGGCGGGCGAGGTACTCCTGAGGAAACGTGTGTCTGGCCAATGTTTTCAGCAGAGAGTTGATTGGGTGGCTCGGCATCATGTACAGGCTTTCTCTACAAATGGGACATTTGGGGCTGTAGTCCAATGCCCTGTGGAAGGAACCATACCAACGAATTTTTTTTACTTTTAAGAAGGAAGTAGGAGGCCAAACATAAAAGGAGCAAGAACCTGAGCAAACATGGTTTGCAAAAATTGTGTCCACAAGGAGTAGTGACGGGCTCGTAGAGTACGGATCTACAAAGCGGGCAGTCCAGCTCGTGCGGTTCTCGTTCTTCGACTCGCGGCGTCGGAAACGGCTCCTCCTCTTCGGTTTGTGCTACAGCATTGTTGCTAGTGCCGTAGGTCTCCGCTGATTCCATTATTTATTTTTTTTTGGTTGCCTGAGGATGGCAAAGGGCAAAAACTTGAGACAGCGCAAGCGGTCACCAAGCAAGCCGAGACGCAAGAGTAGTACTCTTCGGAAGAGGGCTTTCTTGCTGTCGCTTTCTTTTTGGAAGTTTCCTCGATGTTATCTATATTTGCACTTTTTATTTCGAAATGTTGAATAATTCATTACCGTATCGAAATATGGAATATTGGAATAATTTATTCGATAATATCGACACGTCATCAAATAACTCACGTCGACACGAAGATGCACAAAGCGAAGAAAAGAAAAGAAAAGAAAAGAACAGACAAACGAACAGAAAAGAATGGTTTGAACGCTGCCATCTGATCTTTCTTTTGTTTCCCTTTGCTTGCGTGTGTTGGAAATACTCACTTCGTTGCTTTTTATTTATCTTGTGCACCGTCCTTTTTGTGTTTAATGTTTTCACAGTCAGCGTTGTTTAACTTCCAGAGCTTCTTGGTGGTGGTCCTTCTGCTGATTGCCACCTGCACATACATACGCGAACGTATGCCTGCCCTGTTGGATAAAAACAAGCACGGGTGTGTGTTTCCTTCTTGTTTTTTTTCGGCCTTTGCTTCCGTTCCTCTCAAACAAATGCATATTTTCTTTCTTGCTTTTTTTTTGTTACAGTTTTTCTGGCATATTCTGGAAAGCAGCTCGCATTGGTACCCTTCTCTCTGCTCTCTCTCTCTCTCTCTCTCTCTCTCTCTCTCTCTCTCTCTCTTATTCTGTTATCTTGCTTCTTGGTGCATGCGGTCTTACATTTGAAAAATATCTTAAAGGAGAACGGGTGAGTCCATGGGTATCGGCGTCCATGGTTGCCATGAGCCTTTATTTGCTGTTTTCCCCTGCTCCTTCCTATTAAGCACAAACAATAAGCACCCTCTTTCCTGCAACACAACGCAAACCCACTCGTACATTTCAAGAGTGTATGCTCTCTTCTCACTCTTCTCTCTCTTCTCTCTCGCCATCCTCTTAGCTATTTAACGCCATGTCGACACGAAATATTAGTTTCGCAACGACATGATTGTTTAATGTCGACAATAAAGAAAGAGAGGGGCACATTTGCCACTGCTGCGGAGAGCGTTTGTGGGTGAAAGCACGGCGTTGGGGTGAATAGTCAGCAAAACAGCAGGCCAGCAACACGATGTCGCTGTTGGAAAGCTTTGTGAATAGTACGTACATACGTTACCTCACGTAGTGGCAACCATATCATCTCGATTGATCAACAAAAAAAAAAACCAAAACAAAAAAAAACAACAGGAACTGTATCAGTGATAACCAACGATGCGCGGGTTTTAGTGGTACCTCTCCTTTGTACCCCTTTCTTGGTTGTTTTGATGTTTAAGTTTTTTCCCCTCTCTATTTCAAGGGTTTGCTACGTGGCGTGGATCAGTATGCCAACATCATTTTGGAAAACTGTCAAGAGCGGGTCTACACTCCTGAAGGAGTGGAGCAGGCCGACCTTGGCCTTTACATTGTTCGAGGAGATAACATGTAGGGGTTCATGTTCTCTTTGTTTTATTCTTTGTTGTCCTTGCTCGTTTGTTTATTTCTTCTCTCTCTCTCTCTCTCTCTCTCTCTCTCTCTCTCTCTACCCGCCTCCTCTCCTTCTCTCTCTTTTCTCTTGTAGCTTACATTCTTCACAACAACAAAGGGCGGTGATTGGAGAGGTAGACCACGAACTGGATAAGAAACTTGACTTTTCTGAGATAAAAGCACAACCACTACTGCCCATTGTGCACTAAAAAAGAAAACTCTCTTTCTTGTTTGCTCTCTTTCTTTGTTGCATCCCTTTTAATTGTTTGACTATTTATACATTTCCGCTTTCAATTTTTTTCATCTTTATCTTCTCCTTCTTTCGTTAACAGGGTGGGAATGAGAACAGTCTCTCCGTGTTTGATGGTGACGAATTGATCTTCATCAAGGTTAGCTTTACGCAACTCTTCTTTGAGCTTATGTGGAGGTTCCAAAATCGGACGGTAACCTTTTATCAAGTGAGAACAGAGATAAAAGTCGAATAGGAAGTAAGAATAGAGAGCAAAAGAACTGAAGAAAAGAAGAGAAGAGGAAGAAAGAAAGAGAAGAAAGAGAACAAACCCATTTTCTTTCCACCAAACGTTCCAAAGTGCATTCCAACGCTAAATTTAGAACGGAGATCAAGATGAATGCGAACAGCTTCTTCTGGATTTATGTGCACCGCCTTATGCGACTCTCGTGGAAGATATGCTCCTTTTCATTGCCGACCACAACCACCAGAAAAGAAGAGCAAGGAGAAAAGAGACCAGTGAGAAGACACAGAAAGATGAAAAAAGAGAAAATGACGTACCAATAGGGAGCATGGAAAGATGAAAGGGGCCGAAGAGCGAGCCGATTTGTTGGAAGGCAGGACAGTATCCTGTATCGCCCGCAAAAAAGATACGAGAGCCAGAGGACCCCATCAGCACGAAGCTCGCCCACAGAGTAACGTTTCTATCGGTCAGACCTCTGTTCGACCAATGCTGACAGGGCGTTGCTATCACCGTAAACGTCTTTTCCTCCACTTCCATTTCTTCTTCGTCTTCTTCATGTTCTCTCTCTGCTTCCTCTTCGTCGTCTTTATTATTAGCCTCTTTTGTAACTTTTGTAGGGATGTATTTGTACTCGAACTGTTGCCACCAATCCAACTCCACGATGTGGTTATACCGTTCCTCTTTTGTTGCTGTCTCAATCTCGCTTTGTGCATCTCCTTCAAAAGTATGTTTGATGCCATAACTTCGAAAGAGATCACGAAGCCAACTCCCCAACCGCAACGGCACCACCCACACTCTCGGAGGCCTCTTGCTTCCTTCTTGTGAGGGTTCGCTGGAAGAAGAAGAAGAAGAAGAAGACGAAGAAGAAGAAGAAACAGTGGGAGAAGCCAAAGCGATGATAGACTCAACGTCGCAATGATCGTAGTGTGAATGCGAAATGAAGACGAGATCTACCGTCGTTATTGTCTCCAAAAGTTCATCGAGAGAGAAAGGGGGCTGCGTGTAGCGAGGCATCCCAAAGACGCCCCCTACGACCTGAATGGGCGCCAACCGCTCCGCCCAAACCGGATCGAAGAGCGCCGTCAGTCCTTCCGCTTGCAACAGCATTGTTGCATGGCCTTGAATTAGAAATTATTGTTATCGTTATCAGCACAAAAAAGGAGGCTGCACAACGGACAACAACTGTAGAAACCAAAAAAATGAAAATGAAAATGAAAAAATGAAAAAATAAAAGAAAAAATAAAAAATAAAAAATAAAAAATAAAAAATAAAAAAATAAAAATAAAATAAAAATAAAAAAAATAAAAAAAATAAAAGGAAAAAAAGAAGAAAATAATAAAAATAAAAACAATTCAAACCAATCCAGGTGAGTTGCATCTGATCCGAAGGAGGCGCGCGAAGGGCCGAAAGCTCAGTATGAAGCACCGGATAGGCTTGTCGCAGCTTTTCCTGGGAAGGAAGCTGCTCCTTTTGACCGCCTACAAATTTCCACAAATCGCTCAACGAACGACCCACTTGTTTTTTTTTTTTTTAAGATGAAAGAATGAGACGTGAACAAAAAAAAAAAAGAAAAATAAAAACAACAAAAGTAACGAACCGAAGGTGGGCCATGGATTTCGAAAGGCGATCGGTTGAGTAGCAACAGTAGTGGGGCTTCGCCAAAAGGAAGAGGAAGAAGGCAGCACATGGTGCGATTTGTCCGCTCGTAGACCCTCCAACAGTTCCTCAGGCGTAACGTCAGACTGTCGTTGAGGTTGAGGATCAAGGTGGTCCTCGTTACCCTTTCTCCCTTTGTCCGAAAGGAACACCTTGCGTCGTGTCTCTTTCTTCATCTGTTTTATGTTTCTCCCTGAGATCATCTAAATTGCATTGTAAGCCAATCAAAATTCAGAAATTATTTAATATTTATCGACAGAAACGATTATTGCCTCGGATTTTGATAGTTTTCAAGCGTTATTGAAATAATGATAATTATTTAGAATCTTTGATAATCATCGAGACACGTTGGAAAAAAGCATAACAAAAAGGAAGGGATGAAGGCGACGAGGAAACCATTCTCCGCCTCCGCCTCCTCCTCCTCCTCCAAGAAAAACGGGTTGAAACAACACCAGGAACAAAGCAGGTCGGCCACCAGTGCCACTGTCGAGGAAAAATGGGACCTATGGAAAGACGATGCAGAGTGCTTCTTGGCAGCATTCGATAAGTTGATGGAGGAGGCCATCTTCTTTCATGAAAGAGACAAATTGCTGCTGGTTGAGTTTCTGACTCCAGCTTCTTTGTTGGTTTTTTGTTTTTGGTTACTTTGCAACGTGCTAACAGGTTATTTCCTTTTCTTCCGTTTAGGCCTACCGTAGAATGAAAGCCCTGAAAAAGACGCTTAGACACCACCTCTCTCAAGAAAATACTGACCCAACAGGTTTCTCTTCTTTCTTACTTTCCTCCTTGCTTTTCGTCTTCACTTCTCTTTCATTGCTTACTAAAAGAACAAACAAAAACACCTTTTTCAGTGCAACAAGAATTGCAACAACTGTTGAAAGTTTGGCAAAAGGAGCACGTTCAGCGTTGGAAACAGTTGAAAAAAGAAGTCGCAGAGGTCAAAACTGTCTTGGAAGAACTTCTCAGTGATGAATGTAACTCTTCCTTCTCTTGTTGTTGTTGTCTTATGTTGTTGTTGTCTTGTTGTTGTTGTTGTTGTTGTTGTTGTTGTTGTTGTTGTTGTTGTTGTTGTTGTTGTTGTTGTTGTTGTTGTTGTTGTTCTTGTTGTTGTTGTTGTTCTTCTTGTTCTTGTTCTTGTTCTTCTTCTTCTTCTTCTTCTTCTTCTTCTTCTTCTTTCTTGTTGTTGTTGTTGTTGTTGTTGTTGTTGTTGTTGTTCTTATGTTGTTGTTGTTCTTGTTGTTGTTGTTGTTCTTGTTCTTGTTCTTGTTCTTGTTCTTGTTCTTGTTCTTGTTCTTGTTCTTCTTCTTCTTCTTCTTGTTCTTGTTCTTCTTCTTCTTCTTCTTCTTCTTCTTCTTGTTCTTGTTCTTGTTCTTGTTCTTGTTCTTCTTCTTGTTCTTGCTGTTGTTCTTGTTGTTCTTGTTCTTGTTCTTCTTCTTCTTCTTCCTGCTTACTCCTCGTTATCACATTGCATTTATTTTTGCAAAATAAGCATGGACGTTGATTAAAGAAAGCAACGGTGTGGAGACGTTATATCGCCATGAAAAGGACACCCCAGTTCATTCCATTAAGATCAAAGGTTTCCCATTTCTTTTTCTCTCCTCCCTCTTTACCTGTTTTATGTGCTAACTGCCGTTTTGTTTATTTTGGTTCTGCTGTCTGCTCAAAAGGTAAAATGCGTTGTCCTATTCTTAACATATTAGCAGTAATCAATGAGCACACTCTCTATGACAGATGGATACCTTTGCTCGCTGTACGTCTCATCATTCTTCTACTCTCCTGCTTCATTTCATTTTCAAACAGTTATTCATTAAAAGGAATGTCGGTTGATAGAGCAAGTTTCGTTGTACCGCAAAGCTATTTACATGAGAGGGGCACTTCCTTGGCCTTTTGCTCATCGTGATGCCGTACTGCTCTTTTGCTCTCTCTCTCTCTCTCTCTCTCTCTCTCTCTCTCATGCTGATTTTCAACAAATGAAAGTGCGTCTTTGGGTATGGAGTGGACATGTTGGAGGATGAAGGAATGGTATTGGCAGTAGTGCGAGACTGCAAGTCAGATGACTTGCGAACTAGTGAGGTACCTGCTGCGACTAACAGCAGCTACGTACGATCTGAGGTTAAGATAGCAGGGTTTGTATTTTTTCTCCTTTATTTCTGTCTCTTTTCTGCTCATTTCTCTTTTGTTATGTGAACATCCAGGTTTGTGTTGCGACCAATTTCTGAGAACGAGTCAGATATTATCATGATGGCAAATGCTGATCCTAAATTCAAGTTTGTTCTCTCGCTTTTTCTCTCCCGCTCTTCTTTATTTAATCTCTTCCAGCACTGACATCCAATATGCAGTTATTTGCCATATTCTCTGTTAAACTTCGGCACCAAAGTTCTCTCATTCAAAATGTTTGCTGTATGTATCATTTTGTTTGATGTTGATATTTCTTCTTTATTTAGGTTTTTTTGTGTGCTTCCTTTACAATGAACAGATGCTAGAAGAGCAATGCAAGAGCATAGACAACGAAGGACCTAACGACTACAAAGAAAAGATGGAGGCCAGTCCTCTCATCTACGGAGAGCTTCGTTCCCGTCTTTTAGAACACTTTCAGCCTCACGTGAACGACAATACTTCCTCTTCCGAGAAAAAAACTGAACAAAACAATAACGTTACACCTTCTCGGTTTTGAAGCATTCTCACAACAAAGAGGGGTTTTCTTTATCTCACTATTTTTATTGTTGGCTTTTTTTGCACACTTGAGTTCAACAGCATATACCTTTGGGCTCTGCAAATCAACTATCCTATGGTTTGTAGAGTGTATGGTTGTGCAATAGCGATGTGGACGCTATCGTTCGCTTCTCCTCTTGCTTTACAAAATATCCTTACTCTCTGTTATTGACAACAGAGATAAAGGACACATTTGGGAGGAGAACATTTTGCAACGCGTTTTGTTCTGTTCTTTAATCTTGTTAATATATTTTTCTTTTTAGAAGCTAAACGTTGAACCAACCAACCCTATGTTGTTTTTACGTGGAGAGCACACCACCATCCAACACAAATGTAGCTCCTGTGCTGAACGAACTCTCCTGGCTGGCCAAGAACAACGCCATCTGCGCCACCTCCTCGTTTCTGCCGTACCTCCTCATTGGTATAATGCTCTGATAAGCCTTCCTCGCCAACTCAGGAGCCTGCGGTAGGACCTGTGCCTCCACCTCTTTGGTCATCCTGTTGTCGATGGGTCCAGGATTGATAGCGTTGACACGAATGTTTTGTGGACCGAGCTCTTGAGCGGCGGTTCTGACTAAACCCAAGACGGCGTGCTTGGTTGGTGAGTAGGCAGCCAGACCTGGAGAGGAGCTCATGCCGGCGATGGAGGATGTGACGATGATGCTGCCCCCGCCGCGTTGGGTGAGAACAGGGGTGGAATGTTTGATGCCCAGGAAGACGCCCAAGACGTTGACTTTCATCACGAGCTCGAAAGTGCTGCTGGAGTATTCCAAGAAAGGGGTGTACTTGCCCTCGATGCCGGCGTTCAGGAAAATGATGTCCAGTCCGCCAAAGCGGTCCACGCAGGCTTGGATGTACTCTTTCACTTGTTCTTCGTTGGAGACGTCCGCTTTTTTGAAGAAAGCGGCATCACCGAGGGACGCTGCCAGCTCGGAGGCTGGCCCTTCCTGAAGATCCACGAGACAGACTTTGGCGCCTTCTTGAACGAACAGCTTGGTGGCCGCGCCGCCGATTCCGCCGCCCGCACCCGTGACAATGGCTACCTTTCCGTCAAGCCGGCCCATCTTATTTGTGTTGCTTCCTTTGCGGTTTTGCTGTTCTGCTGTATATTAGCCCACTTTCCGTGGTGTCGTTTGGAGAAGCTGTGCTAAAATGAGAGAGAGAGAGAAAAGGCGGGACTGCTCGCGATGTCGACGCCGCCGAGAAGTTCTCCTTAAAAGGAACAATTTTTTTTAAGTTTTTTTTTTCATTCTTCCTTTTCTTCTGTTTCGTCTTGTTGGTCTTCAGCTTCGTCACCACCATCGTCTCCTTCTTCTTCTTCCTCTTCTTCTTCTTGCTTATTATGATCTTTTCGTTCTATTTGCCTGATTCGGTCTTGTCCTCGCTTTACGCGCCAATGGATCCAACCTTCCCAATCGTAGTTTGAATATTTGCTGCATCTTTTAAAGTATTCGGCCGCTTTCTCCACGTCTTTCTTCTCTTTCAACTCGATTTCGGCTAAAGCACACCAACCCCATGGTGTCACGAAGCTTTCCGTTTTACTGGTCTTTGCTTTCTCCACCGCATCCTGAAAATTTTGAAGAGAAAAAAGACATAAGAGAAGAAAGCAGAAAGCAGAACAAAGAAAAATGAATGAAGGAGATTTACCAGAAGGACTTGTTCAGCTTCGTCAATACGTTTCTGCTCTTTGAGGAAATATCCTTTCAACAACAACATTCGTGGCTCATCCGCTCCCACATCTTCAGCATCCTCATCACAACCAGAAGAAGCATTGACATTGCACATCTCTTCCATTTGCTCGATGAAGGGACGTGCTGCTTCGTACATACGACTTTCGAGGAGCATTCTGGCTTGAAAGAAAAGCTTGTCAAAAGGAGACATTATGTTTTGTTCGCCGTATGTTGCTGCCTTCTTAATGTACATGGTAGCTTTTCTTCCAGCTAATTCATCGTGACTGTATCCCTATTTGTTTATCATTAATTAAGGAGAGAGAGAGAGAGAGAGAGAGAGAGAGAGAGAGAGAGAGAAGGAACCTTGCGAATGTGATTGTTGACTTGGCGCAAGCTGTCTAGAGCTTTTGAGTGTTCGTCCATCATTATATAACACATTGCTAATTGATAATGACCAAACGCTTTGAATCCTTTTGTTTCTGATGCTGTTGTTTTTCGTTGGTTTTAGAAAAAAAGCACAGAAGAACAAAAACAAGAGCAAGAGCAAGAGCAAGAAGAAAGAAGCAAAAGAAGACAATCAACAAACTTGCAAGAAAGGTAGCAAACGCTTCTGCAGCCTCGTCCCACCGAAGTTGCAGCAACTTTAAAGAACCCATTTCAAATGCTGTATACAACCGAAACTGAGGTAGCTCCTCGCATCTCTCATACGCCTTTTCAAAGTAGGCTTGCGCTTCCTCTACATTACCTTGTGACCGCTTCAGCCATGCTCCCACGTAGTCGAATATCGGCGATTCACTTGTTAGTGAATCAACAAAGCGAACAAAAAGAGATAATGTAAGAAAGCAACGATAAGAACAAACAATTCAGTGGAGAAACTAAGATACAAACGGGTAATCATCCAAAAGATTTCGGAGGATGGCCTCAGCACGTGGTTCATCTTCCAGAAAGAATGCAGTGATAGTCATCAACATGAACCTTGCGATTGGTGCTATTTTGATTCCATAAAAGCAAAAAAAAAGCCAGAGATAGAGACAAGAGAGAGAGAGAGAGAGAGAGAGAGAGGTGAATAAGACGGATACACAAAGGTTGAAAGAGAACAACGTACATCGTAAACCATCAGAAACTCGCGCAGCAGCTTTAAGTTCCAACATTGCTTTCTTCCGATGCGCTTTGAAGCCAATAATTTCCACCATCCAAAGAAACTGAGGAGGAATCACTGATATCATAAAGTGAAAGAAGCCCACTCCAAAGTTTATGCTACATTGGAGGCGTTCAACGTATTGTTTGGCTGTTTCTATTTTGTTTTCTTCTCCGCTGTCCTCCACTTCTTTCAACGTTATACGGGACGACAGTTGTTGACATTCTTCAAAGAGTTTCCAACTTTTACGTATGTTATATACAGCTGTTTTAAGATGTTTTTGGTGAGAACGAAAAGAAAGAAAGAAACGACGAACACCAGAAAGAAAGAGAACACGACAAAAGAACAAAAGACAACCGATGACGCAAAGAAAGGGAAATAGAGAGTTAACCTCGAAGATGCTGTTGGTTCCTAAACTTGAGAAAGCCATCGTAGAGAGTCGCTTCCGCCAAAGAGACTTTGGCCCACAGCATTCGACAGCAACGATGGAGCGCTTCCACCGTCCTCGGCGCTCCTTCCTTCTTCCATACGTAGCTTTGTTGCTCTTTGCAGCACAGCTTTTGTGCCTTTTTAAAGTTTTTGTTCAACAAAAAAAAAAAACAAAAACAAAAACAAAAAACAAAACAAAAAACCTCAAAATAAAAATTAAAATAATAATAAAAATAGAAAATAGAAATAAGAAATAAGAAATAAGAAATAAGAAATAAGAAATAAAAATAAAAATAAAAATAAAAATAAAAATAAAAATAAAAATAAATACAAAATAAATACAAAATACAAAAGAAAAGAGGCATAAAAGAAACTAAGAAAGGAATAAAGAAACGTTACCACATCAATGCGACGAAAAGTTTCTTTTGCTTGTTGTTCATCTTCAGTAATGAGCGCCTCCAAAATGTGAAAGAAAAGATGAGATCGTTTTAATATGACTTTCAAATGAATAAAAAAGAGAAGAAAAAGAAGGATGACAAAGGATGATACTCTTAGCCACATCGACTCCGCGTAGAGAGTAGCAGCCACAGCCTCCCCCTCCGCCAACGGCTGCAACAACTCATCGCAGCGCTGGAAACGGGCGTACCACTCGCAGGTGACCGCCTCATTGTAGACTTGGTACAGCTCTTCCTCCCGCTGTAACTCTTTCAACGCGCTCTCCGCCTTCTTGCTCTGCTTCTTGTCTTTCACGCTCCGCATTCGCTTCGATGGGAAGGATCTTTTCCTGCTCTCTTTCTTGTTCGTATTAATTGGGTCGACCGAAACAGCTAGACATGTTTTGCCTGTCACCAAGTATCACTCCCCAACCAGTTGGTGACGTCATTACCGTAGTTTTGTTGGTTAAGTGGTGACGTCATCCACAAAAAATGGACTCGAGGCAGCCCATCGCTCTCCAAGAGGAAGAGGGAGACGCTTTTTTTTTTTATTATTCCTTTTGGCGTTCTGCCGCTTGCTCTCTTTCTTGTTGGAGGAGTTCTCTGGGCAGGGCAAAGACCCAAACGCCATGGGAAGGCACGTTGGTCATCTGGTACTTCAACTGGTAGATCTGGTTGTAGGCCATCCTGAAGGAGAATCGCTTCATCAACATGCACAGCAACGCTGTTGCTTCCAACATGGCCAAATGCTGCACCATAGCGAAAGCATTAGGAAAAGAACGCATAACAGAAGAAGGAGAGATAGTGCGGAGGAGCTGGAGAGCGTATGTACTTGGCCAATGCAGTTACGAGGGCCGGCAAGGAAAGGGAGGAACGTGTAAGGATCCCGGTTCTTGCTGTTCTCTGGGGAGAAACGTTCCGGATCGAATACCTACAAAGAGAGCATACAAACGAATCAGTTATGTTTCTCTCTCTCTCTCTCTCTCTCTCTCTCTCTCTTCCTTGCGTTGACGTTCGCTCCACACAACAAAAGAAGAAACAAACCTCAGGATCCGGCCAATACTTGGGGCAATGGTGAATGACATAAGCAGAGACAAGGAAGGCGGTGTCCTTGGTCAGAGTGTAAGGTCCCACCTTCTCTCCGGCGCGGAGTTTACGGCTGGTGCTTGCTGGCGGATACATCCGTAACGTTTCTTTGAGCACCATTTTCAAGTATTTCAGCTCTGGAATGTCGTCCTTGGTCGGTACGTTTCGTTCGCCCAAAACTCGGTCTTTTTGAGAGAAGGACAAAGTAAGGCAAGAAGGAAAGAATGAAAACAAGATAAAAGGATGCGAGGTTCGCTCGAGATAAGAGGAGAGGAGAACAGCGGAATAGAACCACGCACCGACTTCTTGCTGAAGTTTCTCTTGGATATGTGGATGTTGAGCCAGCATCGCAACGGAGCCACTCAGCAAAGTAGCCGTCGTGTCATGTCCAGCGAAGCTTTGTGAGTTAAAGATCACACAATTAAAATTCACTAAGAAGCGAAGAGACAAAGAAGAGAAGAGAGAGCGTAAACTTACAAAAACGTTTTGATGTTATCAATGAGTGAATGCTCCGTCAAACTTCCATCCAGCATCACCTGCACGATTGTATCCGCTTGGAGACCTTCCTCTCCTTCCACTTTCGTCGAGCCTTGTTGCTGTTGCTTCTTCAGCAGTCCCACCCGCGCCTCCTCCAAATACTTTTTGCAAAGATCGTTCCACCGACTTACCTCTTTGTTGTACTTCCAAGTGGTCCAGGGATGAGTCCATGAGCGAAAAGGGTCGATGTCCCTGGCGGCAATCTCCTGAAAGACGTTCTGCATGACAACCCGCAAGGGATGGTCAGGGCTTTCTTGGAAGCGAAAGTTGCGGTCCAGAATGGCTTCTCCGATGACATCCAATGTTAGCAATTGCAGCTTTTGGTGCATTTCAACCTGTTCAAAAAAGATATGAGTATTAAAGCTATTTCTTTTTCCAATACAAAAAACAAAAAACAGAAGAGGTTACCTTTTCGTAAGGACGAAGAGAGAGAAGGTCGTCGATCAACGTTTGGCAATGCTTTGTCATAACAGGAAACAACGCCGAAAGAAACTTCTTGTGAAATGCTGGATTGATAACTCTGTTGATTGTCGTTGGGTTATGAAAGATAAGCAAAGAGAGAAGAGCAACTACAAGAACTAACAAGAAAGAGCAAAAAGAACGAAGAACGACGAGCGAACGAGAAAACCAGGAGAGAGAGAGAGAGAGAGAGAGAGAGAGAGAGAGCAGTTCAAAACGTACTTGCGATCGTGTTGCCAGACAGCGCCATTTGTGGTGACAAGGCCGTGGCGCAAGAGGGGCTCCAAGCTGTAGTCATCCTTGGGCGGGTCCTCTCTGAGCTTCTGCTTCACTATTTGAATGTCCTCCGTCACGATCATTCTCTTGGGGCTAGGGATCGGCAGGTCCAAACAATATGTTGAACCGCACTGACGGGCCAAAGCAGCAAAACCGGCATCAAACAATGGATACTTGCTGTCCTTAGGATGCTGGTTGGTTGTTTACTCATTTATTCATTTGGTTTGGGAGCAAACAAAGGACTAAAGCAAGAAAGAAAGAAAGAAAGAAACGACAAGAAAGAAAGAAAGAAAGAAAGAAAGAAAGAAAGAAAGAAAGAAAGAAACGACAAGAAAAGAAAGAAAGAAAGAAAGAAAGAAAGACAAGAAAGAAAGAAAGAAAGAAAGAAAGAAAGAAAGAAAGAAACGACAAAGAAAGAAAGAAAGAAAG
Source organism: Balamuthia mandrillaris (assembly GCA_031835245.1). NCBI lineage: Eukaryota > Discosea > Longamoebia > Balamuthiidae > Balamuthia > Balamuthia mandrillaris. The sequence continues at coordinate 6,115 of JAVKOQ010000401.1, read as the reverse complement.
AAAGAAAGAAAGAAAGAAAGAAGAAAGAAAGAAAGAAAGAAAGAAAGAAACGACAAGAAAGAAAGAAAGAAAGAAAGAAAGAAAGAAAGAAAGAAGAAAGAAACGACAAAAAGAAAGAAAGAAAGAAAGAAAGAAAGAAAGAAACGACAAGAAAGAAAGAAAGAAAGAAAGAAACGACAAGAAAAAAGAAAGAAAGAAAGAAAGAAAGAAAGAAAGAAAGAAAGAAACGACAAGAAAGAAAGAAAGAAAGAAACGACAAGAAAGAAACGACAAGAAACGACAAGAAAGAAAGAAGAAAGAGAGAACAAGAAGAGCGAGAAATGAAAGGAGAAGCAAGAAGAAAGAACAGGAATGAATTATAACCTCCACTAAGTTTGGAATGTGGCCCAAGATCCAGTGTCGTGGCGGTTGCGGTATGTCCGTTGCATCGAATGTTGTCTTGTTCACCTTTTACAAAAAACACCTTTCCTTAGGATACATCATTCAGAAATTCATTTTTTAAAAAAAACAACAAACCCAAAGCAGGTAGATAAAGGCGGCGCCAACGAGACCAAGCGCAACAGCCGCCACGGCAGCAACCAAGTAGAGCAGCAGCCACATGTGTGAACGCACTCTCTCTCTCCTTTTCTTTTTCTTTTTCTTTTGTTTCCTGTTTCGTCGCTTCGCTGTTTTGTAATGCTGTTAAATTCCCCGAACTAATTACCTTTTATTGAAAGTAATTTACCAAATGGGGTAATAATAATAGGTGGTGACGTCAGTTTCATTTGGAACGGCAGCATTCCTGCAGAAAAACATCAAAAAAGCTGCTCAATCATTGCTCGTTAGGTCCAGCAGAAGAGGCTCCTTGCTCTGCGGCAGCGACGGGGGCAGCAATGTGGCCACGCCTGCAGCCTCCTCGTCTCCTCCAAAGTTGACGCATCCCAAACGAGCCGGTCGCGACACCAGCCTTGTGACCTCTTCTTCTGCTTCCTCCGAGGCATCCTTCTCTTTGCGTCGATACTTGACGTATTCGTCGTCGTCATCCTGGTCATCATCGATGCCACTGAACTCGTCGTCGTACAGATACTCCTCCGCGTCCATAGCATTCAACGCCACAAAGATGCTGCTCGCTGGTTGCCGGTAATAGAAGCTGCGACCGGAGAGAAGGTTGCTCAGTCCTAGCCGATAGAATCGGAAGTTCTCTTTCGTGAATCCAAACAAGATGACGATAGGTAAAGCTTGAAAGGCAACGCAAAAGCAGGTGAAACACATCAGAATAAAGTTTGGTCTTTCTCCTCTTGAGCAGCTGTCGTCGAGTTCCGAGCCAACGGCAGTGTCAGAGATGAGCTGGCAAGTGACCCAACGAGCTAAGCTTTCAGCAATCTCGACATGGTGCTGTTGAACGGAGAACATTGTGGCTGAGGGGAAGCTGTATACTATGGAGAGGAGGAAGAGGAGTGCTAACAGTCGCCATTGTTTAAAAAGCCCAGTTGATGAAAGCTATCGTTGATGTTTTTTTTGTATGGAGTAAGTATGTATCTCTCTCTCTCTCTTGTTGGTTGTTTTCTCTTCTTTTGCTTTTTTGTTTCTCTTCGTTGTGTGTTATTTTTTTTAAAAAAAAAAACAAAAAGTACAGGTACCGTTTTATAGATGCGCCAAGCGAGACCGACCATCAGCAGAAAGCCAATAAGTACGGCTATATTGATGGGAATATAATACAACGACAAAGCCCAAAACGACATTGATGTCGGGTCAGAGGTATCGTCTTGCTGTTCATTGCAAAGGGATGAAGCAATCAGCGTGAGAAGAGACAAAAGAAAAGAGAAGAAGGAGGAGAAAACAACCTGGTACAGACATATAGGATAGCCAGGCGCTGCTCCATTCTTCCCCACCACCACCCCGATAATCACCACCAACAAACCAGCTCCCCATCCCCACACGTGATGGCCCACCAATATAACTTTGTTCCACAACAGGAAGCTTTTCCTTTGAAGTCCCAACCTCCTCCGCCAGCCCACCAACTGAACGTTCAACACCACGTTGAACCACCAAGCGGTGGCCGTCCAGGAGGACCACACGAAGACGGAGCTCCAGGCGATGCATAAGGGTCCATCAAAGTTGCGATGTTGGCCGTCGCAGAGAATGTTGAAGTGGCCGTAGAGAGAGGCCCACACAAAGTTGACGGCACATATGAGTTCTGCTATGCAGAGATATATTACCTGTTGGATATCCGTTATAGTGACGCTCTAAAGAAAAGAAGAAGCAGGAGATGCTTACAAAGCGACTTTTGCGTCCGGTCTTCCAAGGATCCAACAAGAACGTGATGATAACGAACAACACGCCAAAGGCAGAGACCCATCCGCCCACGTTCAGGATGATATGGAACGTGTTCCACTCGCTCGTCGTCCAAATGGGTGACTTGCAGGAGCTGACGCACCTCCCATCCTCGGCCACCAAACCCAAGTCGTCAGGGCACAAGTAGATGGGATAAGTGCCATTGTAAGCAGCCGGAAGAAAGCATGTTTGTTGTTGTTGACTTGTCTTTCTTTCTTCTTGTTGCGTTTGTCGTGTGGACGAAAGGATGGCTGAAGGAGAAGGAAGAGGAGAAGAAGAAGAATGAGACAACAAAGGAAGCAAAGAAGCAGGGTCGGGAGGAAGTTGGTTGCAGTCATAGGGAAGGAGGTCTTCAAAGAGCAAAGCACACGCCTGAAGAAAAGCTTGACATGAGCTTCGGCAAGGCGGAATGTTTACGGCTGTCGCTGCATCCTTTCTGGCTTGGTAAAAAGCGGCAGCGGATTTGGAAGAAGAGCTGTTGGAAGATAGAACAAGTAGCGGCGTCGGTGGTGAAGGAGGCGAAGAAGAGTTGCTCCAACGGCATTGAGAATAGCTGAACGCACAAATAAAAGAAGAAGCTGCGGCTTGACAAGTCGTCGGGGAGGCTATGAAAGGCTTTAAAAGTTTGCTGAATTATTTGTTTGTTTTGAGTTCGTTTCGTTGCGTGGTGTGAGTATGTTTTGAGTGTTTGTTGTCCGTCAAACATGATGCAGAAGAGAGCAAAAAAATAAAAATAAAAATAAAAATAAAAATAAAAATAAAAAAACTGTATAGACGAACCTCGTAAGCACGGAAACGAGGCGTTGGGACTGGCCGGGAGAGACGTATACCAACGGGTAGGTCACGATGTTCTGACAGGGCTTCGGTAAAATGCTTTGGATGGGCTGTTCGCAGGTTTGACCAAGCGCGGGCGTGGGAGGCAGCACGAAAAGAAGGAGAAGGAGAGGCGTTATAGCAAGAGTATCAGCGGTGCTGCTGGCAGCCGGTAGATCGTTCCGCCATGACCTCATGGTGGTTTGGCAAAGTTTTACCTTTGTTTTTTTATGGACGGAGGGAACCGGAGAGCATGCCCAACCAACAAAGAGTGCGTGTAATGCCTCGCCCTCAAGCCATAAGCATTACATTCATGTCGTCGCGAAGTTATCCGGACGGATAAATAAAAAAAAATTTTCTCGTCGACAATCTGTCGGCAACTATTATTTTTGATTGTTTATTGGCTAAAGATCGATCATAACTGTCGACGGAAATGCGGAAATAACCCCTCAAACGTGCTTAATTATTATTATTATTATTTTTGACCACTACTACTTCAAGAAGTAGCAGAAAAGCATTACATGCAGCGGCCTCACCACCACCGTCATGCTCTCCTCCTCGTCCAGCCGTACGGCCGTGTTGTTGCTGCTGGTGCTGGTGGCTTCCTTGATGCTGGTTTCGACACGCACGTCGTCGGCCACCAAGATCAACGCTGGGACTGGCACCCTCCAAGACCTTCAGCACATTGTCATCTTCATGCAAGAGAACCGCGCCTTTGACCACTACTGTACTCTCCTTTCCTTCCCCCCTTTTTTTTTTCCTGCCTTTCTTCTCCTTCTTCTCTGCTACAAAGAAGTCTTCTTTTTTCAGCTGCTCTGTCTCTTCTACTTCTCTCTTCCCCTCTCCTCTCTTTTCTCTTCTCTGCTTTTTCTGTCCTCTTTCTCATGAACCGTCGTCTCTTTTGCTCTGCTTCTAGATGGCAACCTGAACGGCGTGCGTGGCTTCAACGACCGCGCTCACCCCCGCCTCCCCAACGGCAGGCCCATCTTCTACCAGCCGGCAGGAAAGGACTCCTACATCCTCCCCTTCAACCTCCAGTTCGACCGTACCTCTGCCCAGTGCATGCCCGCCCCTCAGATGGCCTACGAAAGCGACATCATGATCTTCAACGGCGGCAAGATGGACGCCTGGAACACCGCGCGTGACCCAGGCTTTGGCATGTCCTTCTTCAACCGCTCCGACCTGCCCTGGTACTACGCCCTGGCTGACGCGTTCACCATTGGCGACCAGTACTTCCAGTCCACTTTCACCGCCACGAACCCCAATAGGCAACACCTCTTCACCGGCTCCAACGGCCTCTCCGCCCCCAACAGCCAGGGAGTCTGCAGTCTGGATGACAGCGAGTACAAGCCAGGCTTCATGTGGGAGACCATGGCCGAGACCTTGTTGAAGGCCGGCGTTTCCTGGAGGGTTATTCAAGAGGTGGACAACTTTGATGACAACGCCTTTGAGTGGTTCAACTCCTTCCAGCAGGCCAAGCCTGGTTCCCCACTCTATGAGTTGGGCATCCGTCCGGTGGACGACTTAGTGCAGGCCTTTGAGGACATGGTCAGCAAGGACTCTCTCCCATCGGTGCTTTGGATCGTGGGACCTACGGCCCTCTCTGAGCACGCCGAAAATCATCCAGGAGATGGAGAGGACCTCTCCAACCGTCTCATCTCTGTCTTGGGCAAGCCTCAATACAAGAGCGTCTACGCCAAGACCGCCTTCATCCTCAACTACGATGAAGGAGGTCAGTTCTTTGACCATCACTGGACGCCCACTCCTCCTCGTCCCGAAGAGGGAGGCAAGTCCACCGTCACCACCGTCGGAGAGCTCACCGTGGAAGAGGAGTTTGACATTCCTCCCGGTAATCCCATCGGTCTCGGCTTCCGCGTGCCTCTCATCATCGTCTCTCCATGGACTCGTGGCCACTATGTCTACTCCGAGATCAGCGACCACACCTCCGTCATCAAGTTGATAGAGAAGCGTTTTGGAGTTCGTTGCCCCAACATCAGTCCTTGGAGACGCGCCATCGTCTCTGACTTGACCGCCGCTTTTGACTTTTCCTCTCCTGACTATAGCTGGCCTACCGCCTTGCCGGACACCAGCCAAAACGTCAACAAGTCCAAATGGGAGTGCGATAACCTGCCAGCACCACGCCTACCAGAGAAGCAGAGCATGCCCACTCAAGAGCCTGGCACGCGTCTCTCTCGTCCTCTGCCCTACGAGTTTCTCATCTCCGACCAGTTGATTCCCTCTTCTTCCTCTTCTTCCGCTCAACTGAGCATCAAGATGAACAACACGGGAGCAGCTGGAACTGTCTTCTTTGTTTACAACCTCTTGCAACCGAACGCTCCTCCGAGGAAGTACGCCATCGAAGGAGGCAAATGGTTATCCGATGAATGGACGGTGGATAGCAAATCCACTGGAGGAATGTACAACTTGAGCATGCATGGGCCGAACGGCTTTGTTCGTCAATTTGCCGGCTCGTTGTTGTACCCTATGGACGCCTCCTCCTCGCTTCCAATCAACGCTTTCCTCTCCTACGACAAGCCAAACAGCAAAGTCAACGTTGTTGTTTATCTCTTCAACACAAATAACAACAACCTCGCGGACGAAGATGATGCAGGAACATGCACCTTTAAAGTGGTGGACAATGCTTATAACAGCGGTGGCCCTTGGATCCTTAGCGTTGACACCAACAGCAAAGCCATTCAACCGGTGAGCGTTGCCGCGAGCGGAAACTGGTACGACCTCACCATCACCTTCCTGCCTTCTTCCTCTTGCCCGGTGAAAGGCGTCTTCTCTCGTCGCTTCATGGGCCGCATGGAGAACGGAAAGATTACAACGAGCGATCCTGCCATGGCCACCGGCGAATCTCCTTTTGCCCTCTCTTCGGAGGAAGAATACGAGGACGTTCCGGAGGAGCATCAAGTGGTGGAGAAGTGGACGATGGCCAAGCAGTGCGCCTCCAGACGGTCCCAAATGAAGGATGCTTGTTGGGACC
>JAVKOQ010000400.1:0-43613 GCA_031835245.1 Balamuthia mandrillaris | reverse complement strand
TGTACTTCTCATTTCTTTCGCCTCTCTAATGAAAATGTTTACCCAGTGTGGTATCAATTCCTTGTTCCTCTGCTATGCGTTCCTATTTCCAAGGCTACCCAGTCTCTTATTTACGATTACATCAACGAGCTTTTAAAGCGGTAAGTGTTTTTTTTTTTTGTTGCCGATATTAGTTTTGTGTTTTTCTGCTTCACTATCTTGCTTCTTCTTTTCGTTGGTGACTAACCTTCACTTGCATGTTAACCAGTGGCAATAACCTCAAGAAATGTAATTTAAATAAGACGGATGAGGTTCACGCGTTGGAACAACTCACTCTTGTTAGAGGCTTTCTCACCCCCGAACAATAGTTTGTCTCTCTTGCTCCTTTCTCTTGCGCTTTCTCTCTTGCTGACATAAAATCTCTTTTCCTAGCGAGCAAGATCCTTTGTCTCGTGTGTATTCTTGGATAGAGGTACCATCCTTTGCATTTATTTTTTTTGTCACCTTTTTACTAATCGAAAGTTACTCTGGTCACAGAAAATTACATTGTGGAAGGACAAAGACTCTCCGCACCACTTTTTCCCCATGCTGCTAAAGCACGCCGGTCACCCTTCCAAAATTGTGCGAGAGGAGGTACTCTCCAGCTCTTAAGTTCCTTCTTTTCTCTCACCTCTTCAGTAACATATCACATTGATTTAGACACTAGAGAGACTAGTTAAGAGCCTTCACGTCGATCCACAATGTTACGACATTTGGAGGAAGGCCTACCCTCACGCCATCGCTCAGTCCAGCAATCTCGTCCTCTTCATCACCGAAAACCTCGACAGGGTGACCAACAAAAGCGAAGGCGAAGATGAACAAACTGGTGAGCTTCCTCCTCTCCGTTTGGACTTGCAAGCGCTTCACGACCTCCTCGTCGAGTTCCTTGACATCAATGAACAAATTGAAGCGGGCACTTTCTCTCTCAAAGTTCGAGTAAAGAAAGGAACCAGAAAGACTAAAGTAAGAATTGCTTCTCTTGCTTCTCGCGTTTTCTTCTTTTGTTGAACTAACGGAACAATTTCATGAAAGTTATGGGCAGTAGATAAACGGGAGTTGGAAGTGTGCAAGATAACCTGTACCAAGCTTAAGCAAGCTCTTCCAGCAGTGGCCAAGCGTCTCCGCGTTCGTTTGAACAAGTTTGGCGCCGGAGGCAAGAACAGAAACGCGGATGGAAGCAGCGGAGGCGGATGGTTCTTGTTCTTGATGATGTTGTTGGCTACGATTGCTCTCGTCGCTCTTCTGGCTGTCTATCAACATCAGCAATGCATCGAGGCAGGGTTGTCGTCTTCCGGCTCCGAGTTTCAGGTGTGGTTGTGCGATGTGCTCGTCCCGTTCTTCTCTCCCCTTACCTCTGTTTCTTCTGTTCCTTCCGCTCCTTCTGCAAGTCTCCATCACCGGACTTCAACGATTGGATCTCGATAAACGCTTTTGTTTTTTGGGTTGTTCTTTTACCATCATTCTACTTTGCTTGCTTCTTGCTTCTTTTTTTTAACGACGTAATCGCATGAAGAGAGCGTTGAGACAAGTTTCGGTGTCGTCGGGAGGATAGTACTGGGAGTAAAAACCCACTATGAACTCCTCTGGCTTGAAACCAAACTTTTGGTAGAGTATCATCGCTTTGTTCGTTGCGGAGACGTGCAGCGTCACGTCTTTCGTTGGACAGGACTGGGAGTTGTTTGTAAGAAAAGGGCAACGAAGAAGACAAGAAAGCAGTCGAACGAAGGAGGAAAGGCGCAAACCTGAATGAGATGATAGAGCATAAAAGTGGCGATGCCGCAGCGTCTCCATTCAGGATGCACGGCGATGTAGAGGATGTAGGCCTCTGGCGTCATGAAGGCACACCCAACCACCATTCGCTTGTACAGCGCCACTATGGTGTAGTCTGGATAGTTGGTGCATTCATCCACTGTTTGCGTTTTTTTGGTTATTTTTGTTGTTGTTTGTAAGCAGAAGTGAGCGGGAAAGAACTCACCTGAAATGCCAGGCCAGAAGCAATCGCGCAAGAGGCGATGAACAGCATCCATCATTGCCGGTGTCAGAAAGCATACATATGTATAATCTATTGGCACCGGCATTCTCCTTTCTTTCTTTCTTTCTTCATCCTCTTCGTCTTCTTCTGCTGAGTCCTCTTCCTCCTCTTCCTCACCTTCTTTTTCTTTCTCTGTTTCCTTTGCTTGCTCTTTTTTTGTCCGCCGTTCTCTTCGTCTTCTCCTCCATTCTTCCACGCTGGTCATCAACTCGCGAAGCAACGCCGGTCTCAGCGGGCGACTCTCATAGTCCCGACGAATGAAAGGAGGCAGCCGGCGCAGAGTGTAAGGGCTGACCATCGGCTTTTGCGCCAGCCGAGTGTTGAGAATGGAGTCCGGCAGTGCGGCTAGAGGGGAGGAGGCCGGCAGACGATAGCCCTCCAGTCTCTCTCGAAAGTAGACGGCATGGGGCGAACGGTCTTTTGGAATGCTTTCGTTTTGTTCTTGCTCGTCTTGATGTGTTTGTTGTTGCTGAAGAGAAGAAGATGATGATGAAGAAGAAGAAGAAGAAGCAAAGGAAGAAGGAGGAGGAAACTCGTAGGGAGAAGAAGGAGGAGAGGGCGTAGGAGGGGAAGGTGAGGGAGGGTCTCGAGGAAAGACACCAACCCTCTCCCCCTCTTGTTTGACGGCGTGGAAAGAGGAGGAAGAGGACAGAGGGTCGTCATAAGGACGTATCTTGAGGGGGAACGCGGCGGCATAGTGCTCCGGAAAGAAGGCGGCGAGCTGCTGGCCGACTCTGCGTTTGGCGCTCACCAGCCGTTTGGCAGAACGGTCCAAGTTGAACGGTGGAAGCCCTCTCTTTCGTTTTTTCTTTTGTTGTAAGCGAGCCAAAGTGAGTTCGATTGGATGGCACACACAAAAAAGAGTAGAGACAAGAGGCTTACTTACTTGTCGCAAAGCGAGCTTTGCTCGAAATTGTTGAAGCCGGCGACGGACCAGTTCTGCCTCTGGCAGCGAGCCGTGGCTGTTGCCTCCTCCATCACCTCTCGCTCCTCCGGCAGGCAAGGCCAGAGCGGCAGCTGCGCCTCGATGTGCTTGCGGTGGCTGCATCACTTCATCTCTTTTTTTTTCTTTCAAGTTCTTTTTGTGAACAAAACCTGCAATTGTTGTGGACGGCATCGAAACTTTAAAATATTTCCAAGAAATGTTTATATTTTAGTGCACGATGAGCGAGAAAGAGAGCGTTACCTGCGCTCCTCCTGGTTGCTTGCCGGTCGGTTGCTTTGCGGTGGTGGTCGTGCGCAACGATGCTGGGCAGTTTTTGGTGGTGCAGGAAACAAGAAAGAACAAGTGCTTATGGTATCTTCCTGCGGGTAGGTTCCTTTCCTTCAGTTCTTTGCTCCATCGAGACGACCAGCTTACTTGTTCTCTCTCTCTCTCTCTCTCTCTCTCTCTCTCTCTCTCTTCGTTTTTGTTTATAATTCCTCTCTCCTTCTCAAGGACGAGTCGAGTTCAAAGAGTCCTTTGAAGAAGGTTCGCGTTCCCATTTCTTTCTTGCTGCCCTACCCTTCTTATGTTCGTTTCTGACCTTAGTGATAACCAGCTGCCCTCAGAGAGACCAAAGAGGAGGCGGGGATCGACATAACGCTGGACGGCATCCTCCGCGTGGAGTTCTCCCCCGCCAAGTTCAACGGCAAAGGCGTCTTCTGCACCAAGCTGCGCGTCCTCTTCCTGGCCCATCACCACGCACCAGCACAACCCCTCAAGACAGAGCCGGACGAACACAGCATGCAGGCGCGGTGGGTGTCCTTGGAGGAGGCACAGAAACTTCCTCTCAGGTCCAATGAAGTGGTGCAGCTCTTCCAGTGGGTGCACGAGCAGGCCGCACGGGAAGCATTGGCGGTGCATCCGTTGAGCTTGTTGGCGCCTGAGGGCACTCCTTTCTCATCGCTTCCATCTTCAACTTCTTCCTCTTCCTCTTCGTCTTCATCGTGGCAGAAGTGAGAAACGAAAAAGAAGCGGAGCAGGCAGGTCTGCTGTTTGTGTAGTTTTGTACATTTCCATTCAAAAAACGTGTTCAAGAAGCAAAGAAGGCCTGACGAAACGCGGCTTCTTTGTCCAAGGCTAGCAGCATTTGGTGTTTCAAGTGCTCGCACTCCCTCTCCAGCTCTTCCTTCTGTCTGAGCTTGGCCTCCCACTCGGCTTTCTTGTTGGTGCTGATGGCCTCCTTGGAGGCACAGGGAAAGAAGACATTGGGTCCTTGCAGCGAGTACACCGCCTGATCCGTTCAGCGGAGTGAGTATCATAAGCAGGAGCAGCACCACAGTGACGGTTAAGAAGAGGGAGTGAAGCATACTCTTCCAGCGGGCAGCGAGTTCAGCTCAGCATTCGTCACCTCCAAAACTTGCATCTTGCCAATTTTACACAAAGTGAGCAAGTCCATCTTTTTAACGTTTGGGAAAAAGGACAACACCAACATGTTGCAACATACTTCTCTTTGTAATAGTTTCAGGAGGTGTTCCCGCTCCGCCAGCTGCAACCGTAACTCTTTGGATGATGTGGTCGTGGCTCCAGCGGTCTGTCGTTCTGCTTGCTGCTCCATCTTTTCTTTACTACGCTTTTGAGCACCACTGCTGCACAAATAGTGCAGCTCCAAAGCTAAAACTATGTTCGATTCCAGGAAAAAGATCATAATCCAATTTAATCAACTACCCCTCAGATAAAGTATTTTCTAATGTCGTCATGAAAATTTCCAGCATTTTTTTTTTTAATTTCAGCGGAGAAAAACAGCAGAGAGAGATGTTTGTGTGCGTGAGAGGTCGTGCTTTGTATGGCGGAGGCTGTCTTCGTGGGTACGCCACCGCGGCTGCTGGGGGCAACCCCAAGGTCTACTTTGACGTAGCACATGGCAACAAACAGTTGGGCAGAGTGGTGATGGAGGTTTGTTCGTTTATTTTTGGTAGTGCGATTGGCAGTGTGAGAGATCTCTCATCGAATTAACTCTTTCTTTTTTTTTCTCCCTCTTGCTTTTCGCTTGTGTATGTGTTTAGCTCTACGCTGACAAGACTCCCAAGACGGCGGAAAACTTCCGAGCATTGTGCACAGGTTTGATTTTTCTTCTCTCTTACTCTCATTCTCTCCTCTCTCTTCTCACTCTGTTTGATCAAACACTGAGACATCACTCAAAAAATGTAAAACAAAGGCGAGAAGGGAGCGGGTGCTTCGGGCAGACCGCTGCACTATAAGAACTCCACCTTCCACCGAGTTATCCCGAGCTTCATGATCCAAGGCGGCGACTTTACTCGCCACAATGTACATTCTCTTCATTTCGCCTTTTTTTTCCTCCGTTGTTTTTCTTCTCACAAGTCTTCTCCTTGTTCTTCTTCTTCTTCTTCTTCTTCTTCTTCTTCCTCTTCCTCTTCCTCTTCCTCTTCCTCTTCCTCTTCCTCTTCCTCTTCCTCTTCCTCTTCCTCTTCTTCTTCTTCTTCTTCTTCTTCTTCTTCTTCCTCTTCCTCTTCCTCTTCTTCTTCTTCTTCTTGTTCTTCTTCCTGTACTTCCTCTCTTATGCTTCTTTGTCGTCTTTCTTCTACCAAACAGGGAACCGGTGGTGAGAGCATTTATGGCCACTCCTTCCCTGATGAAAACTTCAAAGAGAAGCACTCTGCTGCCGGTTCGTCTCTTTCACAACTACTTGTTCACATTTTTTCTTATCTCTCTCTCTCTCTCTCTCTCTCTCTCTCGTCTATCGCGTCTATTCCTGCCGTTGCTTCCCGTCTCTCGTTTTCCCTACACAGGAATTTTATCAATGGCCAACGCGGGTCCCAACACGAATGGCTCTCAGTTCTTCATCACCACGGTGCCTACTCCTCATTTGGATGGCCGCCACGTGGTCTTTGGCCGAGTAGTGGAGGGCATGGACGTGGTGCACTCCATCGAGAATGTCTCCACCAACGCCAGAGACGCTCCCCTCGAGAAGGTCGTCATCACTGACTGTGGCGAGATCAAAGAGAAGAGCCAAAACTAACTCTTTGAGTTACATCCTTTTATTTTCTTTTTTTCGAAACTAAATGGAACTATTATTGCATCTGCTCCGTTCTATTCTTCATTTTCTTTCGTTTATGTCTTATTTGCTTGTTCTCGTTTTCCGTTTTTCTCTTCAGTCTTTGTTTCTCTTCTTTCTTTTTTATTTTTCAGCCACTAGCAGTGATGCAGTGAACATTGGGACGATGAACAGCTCTCCACCGTTCCACCACGCTACCATTGACCAAACATTAGCCAGAACACTTAAGAAAAATAACAAACACCAAACCGATATACTTACGCAGGAGATAAACGAGGACACCGAACTACGGACAAGCTCTTTAGTTTTGGACAGAACGTGGGGCCTTGGAGGGCCTCCAAAAGAGTTTCATCCACCGCTGGGCAGTCATCCAACATCAGAGAGACAAGGTTCGCTCCAACTCCTTTTTTGTTGTTGTGAACTTCCTCTTTCTCTTTTGTTTCCTCTTCTTCTTCGAGCCATCCTCTTCTTGTTCTTCCTGGTTTGTTGCTTAACGCTCGACGTATGCCATCAGACGTTATTGGATCGCAGCGCGAAAGGTTCAAGTGTTGCAAACGCGGAAAGGAGGAGCACCCTCCTAAACGCTTCAAGCCAGCGTCGGAAATGCCTTTACAGCCTTGCAAACTTGAGCAAACAAAAAAAAAAACAAGAGAATCAGAAAGAAAGAAGAAGAAAGCAGACAGAAGGAAGAAAGAAGAACGAATAATGGAGAAAAGAGACCAACCAAAGAGAAACTAGCGAAGGAAACAAAGAGGAAGCCAACGCACGAAGACCCTTATCCGAAACGTTCGAAGATCCCTCCAAATCCAGCACACGCAGCTTACTTCTCCCTCCATCAGAAGAAGAAGCAAGGCGAACAAGAATGGCATCATCCGCAGCAGATGTCTTTAAGCTCTGCAGAGCGGAGCATTGGCCGATGAGAAAGCCAACTCCCAGCTTTGTGACGTTGCTGCAGCCATGGATCGTCACCTCCTGCAACTGTGAACCCATCTCTTATGTTTTTTTTTCCTCATGTGAGAAAAGAAGAAAGGCAGAAGAAGAAGAAGAAGAACAAGAACAAGAAGAACAAGAAGAAGAACAAGAACAAGAAGAAGAACAAGAAGAAGAAGAAGAAGAAGAACAAGAACAAGAACAAGAACAAGAAGAACAAGAAGAAGAAGAAGAAGAAGAACAAGAACAAGAACAAGAACAAGAACAAGAACAAGAACAAGAACAAGAACAAGAACAAGAAGAAGAACAAGAAGAAGAGAACAAAGAACTAGAACAAAAACTAGAAGAAAGAAGAAAGAAGAAAACAAAAAACGTACGTCGACCGATAGTTTGAAGGACAGAGTCGGTGAGAGAGCCGCACCAAAAGAAATGAAGGGAGGTCAGAGCGGAGCAAACCCGACGACAGGAGAACAAGCCCTGCTTCAGCGCCCTCTCCGAGAGGCCATTGCAGTTGTCCAAGCGGAGGTAACGCAGCGTGGAGGTCGCCTCCGCTTCCACCAACAGGGCCAAAGAGGCGTCGTCCAACTTCCAGACGCATCTCCCGTCGTCCAGATGAAGGGCCTCCCCCTTGCTCTCACCATCTTCACTCTCTTCCTCTCCCCACTTCTCGGAGGAGGAAGAAAGAAGCAAGCTTCCTGGACCTTTCAACAGCAGGCCACGCAGTGGGGCAGCAGCAGAAGCGTCAGTGGCGTACGTTCCGCGGAGGTGTTGCAAGAGGTGGAGCTTCAGCTCATCGGGAAGGCGTTTCAGCTGCTGGAGGTCCAACGTGCACGTTCGGGAGGGAGAATGGGCCGGCGGCGGTCGTTCCTCCGCGCTTTGTGGTCGCTGCTGCTGCTGGAGAAGGAGGGCCGTGCGAAGAAGAAACGAGCAGGCCCGGTCGCGTGCTAGTTCCACCAAACGAGGAGGCGCCCCACCAGCACCACCTACAGCTCCCGTTGTTGTTGGTAAGATTGTTGTTAGTTATTTGGCAGATGAGATTTACATTCATTGATGAGAGCTCGTTGTTGTTCCTCTTCTTTATCTTATCTCACCTTTTTCCTGTTTTTTGTATTCATAGTCAGGGGGAAAAAAAAAAGAGAACCAAAACAATAAATGAAAAAACCTACTAACCGAGAAGACAGAAACCGCCGAAAGGCTTCCAGGGAGTGCGAAGCCTCTGGCACGCCTGTTCATTCTTTTTGCTTGCCACTTGTGTAACGAATGCAAAAAATGATTGAATTTCGATTGGTGGGCTCAGATCTGATTTTGGATTGATGCTTTGAAATCGTGTGTAAGATGAGCGCAGATCAACCAAATAAATAAAGGGGGAAGGAGTCCTGAAGAGGACTAAAGCGGCTCAATGCTTTGATCGGTTACTGAAAGTTTCAAACCACCAATCAAAAATCAAAACAGATGCTTTATCTTACCATAAAAAGGCCATTTCTGTTGTCTTTTTCTTTGTCTCATCTCTAGCAGAGATCTTTCACGTCGACAAAAATTTATTGCTCCGCTTTAAAGAGGACATCGAGAAACCTCTCTTCAAACGGGTGGCAGGCAACGGACTGGGTCGTCTCGCACGCACGCACGCACGCACGTGTTGTCACCTTACCTTCCGCGCGGTATTTCGCCCAAAAGACCCCTCCGCGAGGCGCACCGCTTTTGCTCTCGATTTTTCGGTCAGGCCCCTGCGTCCCTTGCTTGCAAGTGCTGTGCTGTTCCTTTATATTCGTCGTCAACTTTCGTTTGACTTGCTGCCCCCCATCGATCGCTGATGCCTTGCTTTGCCAGTAAGCTTGGAGGGTGACACGGTCCTTTCGATGGGTTATCTCTCCGTTTCTCAGCGTTTTTCTGGTGCAGTGGTAGTCCGCTCTTTTCAGCGGAAACAGCAGCAAGCGAGTGCGCGGTCATCGTGGTGAACGCTCTTGCGGTGGAGGTCTCGGTCGGGTTTGATGTCGGTCCAAACGAGCTTGAGCCCTTGCCGCCGGGAGGTTGCCAGCTGACCTACATCCCCTGCCAGCCCGACACTTTCCCCTTCGAAGTGCCCGTCACAGTTTCCTTGGGTATCAGTACTTATTCGGTTATCGTTCCGTTCGACACTTTGACAACCAGCCAACAAGAAGACCTCACAACAACCACGGAAGGCGGAGGAGGAGGAGGAGGAATCCCTCGGTTCGTGCACTACCTCGTCCTCTCTCATCGCATCCGATTGCCTCTGGAGGAGGAGCGTCCGGAGGAACTCGTCGCTGCCTTTCCTTTCGACTTCGAATTCCAGGGTCTCCCCATCGCCCTGCTGTACGAAAAGGCGGAACTTCCCTCAGAGCCATTGGGAGAGGACGAGGTGGGCCTGGCTTTCTGGCATGTGGCCGCTGGCGCTCCTTTCGCATTGAGGGTGAGGCTGACGGGGCCTGCTCTGGCTGCCTTGTTGGGAGAAGCGGGGATCGATGTGACGTTGGATCCCTACCAGCGAGTGGATTGGAGGATCATCCAACTCCCTCCACAAACAGGCCAAGCCCCTGGTGGAATGGAACCACCCACGACTGGAGGAGAAGAACAACCGCCACCGACGGGAGGAACCGGAGGAGGCGAACAACCACCCTCCACAGGAGGCACCACGGGAGGAGGAGGAGGAGAGGGAGGAGGAGGAGGAGGAGGAGGAGGAGAACCACAAAGACGACAAGAAGAGGGCATCGAATTGACCATCGAGCCAGCAGTCCCACAGCAACAGGTTCAGACAGCATTGGCAGGATTTGCAGGCTTCGCAGCGGCTGTGGCCGGTGGTGGTTCTCTGTTTGAGGAGAGCATTGAGGCGGCATTGCGGGAGAATGCAGGGGAGCTGCTGACTGTCTTCATCATCACGGACCCACTGGAGTTGCAACAGACAGCCACGGGTGGAGGAGGAGGGGTTGCGGCCCGGGTCTTCTTCACCAACTGCGCCACGGACGCCCTGGCTGGTCCTGGAGCAAGTCCTGGTGCTGGCACAGGCGGAGGGGCAGGCGGAGGGGCAGGCTTCTTGCCGACCATCGCAGCAGGAGGGACAGCAGGTTTCGTGCCGAGCGTTGCTGGAACAGGTGCAGGTGGAGGAGGAGGCTTGGTAGCGACTATCAGTGAAGCTGAGAACTAAGCCCAAGTCTCTGCAAACATAATAAAGAACCAAAAGGTGAAATTCAGTTGATTTTTAATTGGTGCCCTCAATTTTGATTTTTGATTGGTGCTTTGAAATTGATCTGATAGATCACACGTGAACCGAAACGTACTTGATCTATTTTCTTTCACCTCTTCCTCTTCCTCTCGTTCTCTTCTGTGTTTCTTCTTTTACTTGCTTGGGTCCCGTCCGTTCCGTTATATTATGTTGGACTTTGAGCTGTTCAGCCGGGTCAAGTGTGGAGAGTTCTTGCTCCATGTGTGGCATGCAGACCTTGGCTCCTAACATCACCGCTTACATCGCACGTTCAACGAGGTTTGCCACTACTCTCTTGATTTGTCAACTTGTTTTTCTGCTTCTTTTTCAACTTCTTCCTCTTCCTTTGCGTCTTGTTCTCTTCCTCTTCCTCTCGAGTTTTGAACAATAGCTTTCTGCAGTTGAACAACTTCAACTCATTGATCACCATCATGTCAGCCCTCAACAACAGCACCATCACTCGATTGAAAGATGCTTGGGCGGTTCGTTGTTTCTTTCTTCTATGCTCCTCTCTCCTCTCTACTCTCTGCTCTCTGCTCTCCTCTCTCCTCTCTCTCTCCCCTCTCCTCTATCCTCTCTCCTCTCTCGGGAGGAAGAACAAGGGAGCTGCCTCCGAGCGAGGAGTAAACAACGTCTTTCTAGGACTCAACAACACGAGATTCTTCTTCATGGTGATGCGGTGGAATTCGACGAAAGCTTTTTTGTTGAGAATAGGAAGAAGAGGAAGGATGATGTAACGAACGGCGCTTGGGGTGTTGACGAACGCGAAGAGCGCCGTAAAGGATGGAAGACCTTTTGTGATGTTCCATTTCCTATTTTGTTTTGTTTTTCAAACGAGAATGAGCGAGAGAGAGAGAGAGAGAGAGAGAGAGAGAGAGAGAGAGAGAAGAAAGAAACCTCTTTTTGAAGCAGATCTTGTTCGAAGCGGGAACGGAGTTTCTTGGAGGACGCTTCAGCACGTAAACGAGATGCTTTGGTGGAGAAGCTGGTGAACATTGCAACGAAAAAAAGGCGGGAAATGCAACCGTTTAATTTTCCCGTTACCTTTTATCACTATCTGCTTGATGTTATTTATGAGAAAAAAAACTGTTGATAAGGCGAGATATTGTATGTAGAGGTTGGCCTCCAGTTCCCCCCTTCAAAAAACACAGAAACAAGTGGCATAGATGAGCACCGCAGAGGCCGTGTTGAAAACCCTTCGTGCAAGATTGAAAGAAGCACGAGATGCCCTGCTCGTGGCACTCGTTGATGCTCCTGAAGAACAGGAGGCGAGGCTTAAGTGTGTCGCCAGTCTAGAGCAGCGACTACAAACGGCCGAGCAGATCGTACGAAAAGTAAAAGAAGAACGTCAGAGAGAGGAAGAAGAATGCCAGAAGCACAAAAAAAAAACTTAAGAAGCACAAAGAAAACCTAAAATCACAAATGAATCAGATTTTAGTTGAGATACTGAAGGCCTCACCCAGCGAGCTCACACGGCTAAACGACCACTACCGTCAGCTTTGCGAGGTTGTGCAGCTTCTTGACAAGCAGTTACATGCACACACACAAACCGTCTCTCTGGACGTGCCAGGGACGTCATCTAGGGAAAGCTCCTCCTCACAAGAGGGTAAGATAAAAGTTGGCTTTTTCTTTTCTCTCTGAGCTACCACTAACTTTGCAAACGCCAGGCCGACCGAAGAAAGGTGGTGCCAAGGAATGTATTGAAGGGGATGCTGGCGATGTAGTTTGTGATAGAGTTACGGGACATTGTGTTGTTACTGAAGGTGAGTATGTTTGCTACTTGAATGTCTTGTATGTGTGAGCAACTGCTGCTGATGCCATGCATTCCAGTTATTGAACATTGAATTGCTTGGGACCTTGTGGCCATTCTACAATCAGCTCCAGCAGGACTTCGATATGAACATGTTGTGAAGTGGCTTGCCTACCATTGGTACTTGCCTTTCTTCCATCCCTACTTCTTATTTCCTTGCCTTAGCTGAAGTTTGGCAGCCCTTCAGATCTCTGATATGCCATTTTCTGACTGGTTGAATTTATTTTATTTTTTTATGTTAATGTTGATGCAGGCAAATGAAAAAACAATGGGGATTGATGTTTATAGAAGATGCAAGTCATCAGTGGTATCCTCCTGCCTTTTGCACAGAAGATGCTCTGGACCTTGCATATCATATGACAAGACCAGGACAAGACAGAATTACTTTGAAGACTGCCCTTATACATCCCTTTTTTCTTCCAAAAGGCATGTATTAGAGCTTTTGTGGAAAATGGTGTCTCTTTTTCTCTTTTATTCTCTTTTTTGTTTTTATTATACTACTATCATAATCCAAGTACAAACAAAAATATGTGATGGTGTCGACAGACACGTCACATAAGTCTACAAGAATAGAGTCAGCTGCATCGGAGTCAAGCAGTGACCAACCATCGACAGTGGAATATGATGACATGGAGAAACAAGAGAGAATCACTTAGAACCCTCAACAGAAGAGAAAGATATAAAGGCAAGCAACGATGCTCACACACACACAGAGAGACTTACACTATTACACACATATCCCCTCTTACAAATAAACACAAGGTGACGCGATCACCGTTACAAATATATACTTAAAAATCACCTCTCAACATTAGAGAAGGAATTCCAATAAACTTCTTAAAATTACAGAAAAAACACTATATAAACATCTTGTATTCACAAGAATGTATAACCAAAACACAAAATAGACAATGTGCATTCCACCTATTGGGTTATAATTAATCACTACATTTTCACAAGGGTTCTTGCAGTAAAGCCTAGTAACTCAAAACATGAAAACGTTCTAGTCACCATCTATGCCCCCTTTAAAAGAACTACAGATTAACAATTCTGAGAAGGAGACATATTTTTATTTTTTCTGTTTTCTGCAAAAAAAAATCAAAGGTTTAATCGAAAATCAAATAGAGTGAACAAGTTCACGAAGTTTTGATATTAAAAAATAAGGATGGAGCAAAAAGCAGAACGAGGTTCGACGCCTCTTCAGCAGCTGCTGAAGCATCAACATGAGGAGAAGGCAGGCCTGAAAGGGAAAGAAAAGGAGGGATCCACCGTGAGAGACGAAGACCTGGAATGGCTTCTTGCAGAGATCAAACAACGGCAAGCAGCAGAAGAGGAGGCGGCGAGGCAAGCAGGGCCTGCTGCTTCCTCTTCTTCTGCTGCTTCAACTTGCAAGGCTCGCCCCCGCCCCAACGTGTTGTTCGGCGTCTCAGGCAGCGTAGCAGCCATCAAAACCGTCGAAATAGCAACCGCTCTATCCTCTTTTGCCAACGTTTGCTTTTCTTTTTCTTTCTCCATTTCATCCATCACCTCCAACCACCTCTTATCTATTTTTTTCTGTCTTCTTCTTGTTCTTCTTCTTCTTCTTTCTTCTATGTAGGTAGTGGTGATAGCAACAAAAGCAGCTCTGCACTTCATAGACCAGAAGGCGCTGAGGGCCATCCCTGGGGTTCATCTCTTCCTGGATGAGCAGGAGTGGCAGTCTTGGACCACCTTGAGAGACCCAGTGCTGCACATCGAACTGAGGCGGTGGGCTGATGTCTTCCTCATTGCCCCTCTCTCCGCCAACACATTGGCCAAGCTTGCTGCCGGCATTAACGATAACCTTGTTGTTCGTCTTGCTTCTTCGTTCTTCTTCCTCATTCTTCTGCTTCTGTTGCTGCTTGTTCTTATTCTTCGTTCTTCTTCTTCTTCGTTCTTGTTCTTGTTCTTCTTCGTTCTTCTTCTTCGTTCTTCGTTCTTCTTCTTCTTCTTCTACTTCTACTTCTACTTCTTTTTCTTTATCTCTTCACCTTTGTTCTTTCTTCATCATTCCATCGCATCGTTCCATTTTCTCCTTCCTTCCTCCTTCCTCCTTCTCTCTGTTGCTCACATAACCGCTCAAACATGTACAGACGTGCGTGAGCAGGGCATGGGACGTTAAAAGGCCATTTCTGGTGGCGCCAGCCATGAACACGCTGATGTGGGAGCATCCTCACACCCAAAGGCATCTCTCAACGCTGCAGCGGGACGTGCACGCCCACGTCATTCCTCCTGTACGTAAAGTGTTGGCTTGTAAAGATGTTGGTTCGTTATCCCTCTTTCTTCGTTTCTCCTTTCGCTTTCCTTCCTCATGCTGACAACAACGCAAAGGAATGGGGGCAATGGCGTCGGTACATGACATAGTGAAAACGGTGAAAGAGGTCACAGCAACCACGAAGAAAGTTGGCAAGAAGAACTGCATTAGCGAAGAAGATACGTTGAAGCTGATGCTGATGGGGACGTGTGTGTTGGTCATTACCCTCTCCATGGTTGCTGTTCGTTATCAACAACAGAAATAGAAGGAAGAGAAGCTGGAGAACGACAGGACAACTGAGAAGAAAAAAAAAGAGTTATTATTTAGCGTCGTTGATAACGTGCTTGATGAAGGAGTTTAGCTGTTCGGCAGGCAAAGCGCCGACGAACGAGTTGACGGCCTCCCTCTTGTGGAAGGCAAAGACGGCCGGGATGCTCGTCACCATCAACCTCTCTGCAATCGTGTTGAACTCATCTATGTTCACCTTTTGTTTTAAAAAATATGTTGTTGGTTTGTTTGAAAACGAAGAGCAAGGAGGAAATGCAGAAAAGAAGAGAGACCAAAAGGAGAGCAGAGAAAGAGAGGAGAGCAGGAGGAGAGAGAAGAGAGAGAGAGAGAGAGAGAGAGAGAAGGAAGAGAAGAGAAGAGAGATGTCCTACTTTAACGAGAGTAATTTTTCCGTTGTGGGCGTTGACGGCGGCCTCCAGCCTTGGAGTTAGCTGCTTGCATGGCCCACACCAACTTTTATGTTTTTTTTTTCACTTGAGAGATCGGCCAACAAAAGCGAGAGAGGAAAAGAGAGAGAGAAGAGAGAAGAGAGAGAGAGAGAGAGAGAGAGAGAGAGAGAGAGAGAAGAGAGATAACAAACTTGGCGTAGCAGTCGACGAGAACGGGGTGCTTCTCGCTGGCATCCATGACAAGACGATCGAAGCCGGCCTCATCCTTCAGCTCAGCAACGTGTGCAGAAGGGGAAGAAGCAGTGGCAAAAGTACGGTGGCCGCTGCTACGATGCAGAGGGCTGTTGTTGCGGAGGGGGGAAGCGGAGGAGGAGGAGAGGAAGGAAGAGGAAGAAGCGGTGCCAAGAGCGCGAGACCAGGTGGAAAGCAGGGTGGATCTTCTAGCGATGGCGGAACGTCTTCCCACCGTGGCCACGAAGGAGGAAGAAGCCACTCGCGTGGAAGGGACTGCCTTGAGCAAGGACATCTTTCTTCTGTTTCTTCTTTGGATTATTGGGAGAAATATTTCTTTTGGTGTTGCGACATACAAAAATATATCGAAAAGGTGGACATAATTTGTTAACATCGTAGTATCTTATCTCTCAGATTAAGCCTGCAAAGGAGCTGTTTGGGAAGAATTGATGGCGGGTAACTATTTTCCTGGATTATTATCGCTGCTCAATTAAAATCTGCAAAAGATGTCGACATTAATTTCTACAAAAAACAAATTCTCTCGCTGGCCAGCGAAGAAGAAAGGGCCACAAGCCTTGGGGAGCACAACCACCCCAGCCCACCCATCCACCACGGGGGGTAGTACCCAAGGCTCCCTTCCTGCGGACCTCTCGCAACGCCCCTCCCTGACGGGGCGTTCCTTCCAGCTGCCAGGAACAGCGCTCTCCTCCATATATATGTGGACCAAAGCATGGATTGTCACATCTGTGAAGTCCCTCCTTCCTTCCTTGTAAGTCAGCCCGCTTGCCATCGCCAAAGTAGAAGGCAAGGGAGAGGTGTCTCCCGAGGTAAAGCGGTGGTGGTCAACTCAAGGAAGGAGGGACTTCACAGATGTGACAAACCCAAATAATCCATCCACTTTCACTACTAGATAAGAGGCGTGTGTCTCTGCCACCTTTTCTTTCTTGGAGAGGTAAGTGCAGGAGGCTTTGATGGGGATAGGAAGGATGGCTTGACTCGAACTATGCTTTACTCTGTGAACATAAAGAAGAAGAAGAAGAACATGTACAATAATGTTCAAAGAAAAAAAAGAAAGCTTTCTCTCGTTCAACTTGTTTGAAGGACTGGTTGTGCTTCGCTTCGAAGGTAGGAGGTTGCGCCTCCTCCTTGTTCTTCCGTTTCTGTTGCTTTTTCTTTTGTCTCTTCAGCAGTAGTTGTTGTTGTTGTCGTCGAGGAAAGAGACGAAGCTCTTCGAAAGAGAGCAGCTTCCTTCCCGAATTGGATGACGATAACGTCGTTTGCATCGGAGAACACCTCGAAAGCGATCTCCTCAAAGGAGCTCTTTCGTAATGGCACCGGCCGTGATCGCCACACCGTGTTCGCTTTGCACAGACGAAAGGGTCTCCCTTCAATTATCTCTTTCAACTCCTTTGTGTTTAGCTCGTTTTGTAAGAAAAAAGAACACCTCCCTAGAAGCGAAAGAGAGAGAGAGAGAGAGAGAGAAAGAAAGAAAGAAAGAAAGAAAGAAAGAAAGAAAGAAAGAAAGAAAGAAAGAAAGAAAGAAAGAAAGAAAGAAAGAAAGAAAGAAAGAAAGAAAGAAAGAAAGAAAGAAAGAAAGAAAAAAAAAAAAAGAAAGAAAGAAAGAAAGAAAGAAAGAAAGAAAGAAAGAAAGAAAGAAAGAAAGAAAGAAAGAAGAGAGTACGCACCAACTGAACAGCATGAACGATATCAGCGATGCGATCTGCAGAAGAGGTTCGAATTTCGGCAACCACATGACCGTCCATCGTATAGCAGTCCAATCGACGGGCGATGATGTCTTGTTGCAAGGTTTCGCTTTCGTCCGGAGGAAGCAGCGACGGCGGAAGATGGGCTGAAGAAGATGGGCTGGGCGTCGCTAAAAGACAGAAAGAATACATAAATAAAAAGTAAGAGAGGATGGAAGATTATTTTCATATACCGTTTTTCGTTTCTGTTGGTTCGCTTGTTGAAGGTTCGTTCTGTTGTTGTTGTTGTTCTTGTTTGACAGAGGAGGCAAAAGCAGGGAAGTAGCGCAAGTAATGTTCTGTATGGGGTGTGTTCTTCTCTCGACCTTTTTTGTATTTTTGAAAGCATTGTGAGAATAGAGAACAATGCAAGAAGAAGAGGAAGCAGAACAAGAAGAACTGGAAGAAGCAAAGGAAGAATTAGGACAATAGAAAGAAAGAAGAGTAGTACCAGCAGCAGTCCTGCCACCGGCTTTGACCACGAGACAACTGGAGTGATCCATCTTTCCAGGATAACGAACATAGTCCATGGGCAGCCTACCATCTGGTTGTGTCTCTATGAACTCTCTGCTGTTTCTTGTTATTTCGTAGGAATGTTCTACGAGCTCACCGGCCACCATCACTGCATTTGTTTCCCTACAACGCAACTTTGTTCCACCTATGTGCAGTTGTTTGCATGATATATAAATACATAAAGAAGGCAGACTAGTAAAAGAACCAGAGAGAGAAAGTGAGAGAAGAGAGAGACCTTGTTTGACAAGTTCGCAGATGTACTTGCTTCTAAAGAGGTTCTTATAGTGGTTAGCCATTTGGGGTTCCACAACTTCAGCATCCAACCAGGTCTTGTGCATGAGGCCAAGTTGGTCTGGCATGATCCCCAAGTTTTGTGGATCCAAGTTGTCGTGTACTCCATCCGACACAAATATGATGAGGTCGTCCTCTCGACAAGGAATAAATAATAAACCCTTTGTTTATACAAAAGAAAGAACGGTTAAAAAGAAACAACAAACGACAAAGAAAAAGAAAAGGAGTTTTGTTACCAAGTTACGAAGATCAGGGTCACCAAGAGGATGCTCCTGAGGGCCGAGACGACCGCCAGGGTCCCTGCAATCAGTGAGCGAAGTGCGGCTGCTCTCCGTCAAGTCAGTGTAGAGATGCGTGTGAGAGTCGTAATGATAAATCTTACAATCGCCGACATTCGCACAGACCAAAATCCAACGAAAGGGTTCACCTTTGTCTTCTTCATTTCTTGCTTTCTCTTTGTCTGTCTCCGTTTCGAACCATTGCTCTTCGTCGTTGGGTTGTTGGTGTGGGCTGCCTTTTTGAGCGACTCGAAGATGGTCTCCCAATTGCCAGAGGTCAATGTTCTTCAAGTGATTACCTCTATGCTTAGCTTTAAAAGACTTGTTAGCTCTTTCTTCATTTTTGTTATTTCTGCTCTTTCTCTCTCATTCTCTCGATCTTCACAAATATTGTTATAGCTGTACCTTGTAAGCTTTCGTTCATGGCTTGCAGAACGGTCATGTCGTTGGTGCGGGAAGTGTCCAACTCGAGAAGAATGCCAGCAGCAAGGGTGGTGGTTCCAGCGTCCCATACATCCTCATAGCCTTCCACTATCTTCTGATGAGCTTTGCTGAAGGCGCGAAGCACCAATCTTCCTGCCTCTCTTTATTCTTTGTCGTTAGAATCAAGTCAACGAGGGAGAGGAGAGGAGAGAGAGAGGGGAGAGGGAGAGGGAGAGGGAGAGGGAGGGGAGAGAGAAAAAAAAAAAAAAAAAAGGAGAGGAAGAAAAGGGAGAGGGAGAGGGAGAGGGAGGGAGAGGGAGGGGAGAGGGAGAGGGAGAGGGAGAGGGAGAGGGAGAGGGAGAGGGAGAGGGAGAGGGAGAGGGAGAGGGAGAGGGAGAGGGAGAGGGAGGGAGGGAGAGGGAGAGGGAGAGGGAGAGAGGGAGAGGGAGAGGGAGAGGGAGAGGGAGAGGGAGAGGGAGAGGGAGAGGGAGAGGGAGAGGGAGAGAGAGAGGGAGAGGGAGAGGGAGAGGGAGAGAGAGGGAGAGGGAGAGGGAGAGGGAGAGGGAGAGGGAGAGGGAGAGGGAGAGGGAGGGAGAGGGAGAGGGGAGAGGGAGAGGGAGAGGGAGAGGGAGAGGGAGAGGGAGAGGGAGAGGGAGAGAGAGAGAGAGAAAGAGAGAGAGAAGACAAAGAGAAGCTAAAAATCTAAAGAGTGACAAAAAAAAGAGACACACCGAATATCAAAGATGGAATGTTGATTTTGCTTCATGTATTCCATAAAGCCAGCAACGGCGTTGCGAGCGGCCAGTCGCGGGGTCTCACCCCAGGAGCAGCCGTCTGCCAGGCACATCAACGTCCGCCGCTCAAATAGTTGAGCCTCAAAGTAATCACATATAGGCAGCCCTTGCTTTAAAAAAAAAAACAAAATAATGAGGTGTTGCAGCTTACACTATACTTCATGAATGAACTCTTTTCTTTCCTTCTTCTTCTCTCTCTCTCTCTCTCTCTCTCTCTCTCTCTCTTCCAAGCAAGCAAACGAGCATAAAAAAGCAAACGTACATTGGAGGGATACGTGGAAATGGACTGCCCAGCAGCAACGTCCTGAAACGTCTCCAAGGTGTGGCTGAGGTCATCTTTGGGTCCACACACCAACACAGGCTGTCGTTGTGGCTGCTGTTGTGCTTTCTCTTCCCGTCCCTTTGCACTCGCATTGTCCAGGCCTTTCACTTTGATTTCGGGAAGCCTGACCCACTCTCTGTGTGTTTTTTATTTTTTTTAAAAAATAAATATGTCCATCAACAACACTCAAGGAAAGGGAGAAAAAAAAAGAGTACTTGTAAGGTCCAACAGGAAAAGCGACCACAGAAGAGCTGCGCTCACGTTTGTGCTAAAAGGCATCGTCAAGGTTAGCATCCATCAAAATAACGGATTTGTTTTTGCCGATTTTTTGACATAAATGAATTCCAAAAATAAAGTTTTTATAAAAAACAAGAGAGAGCGAGAGAGAGAGAGAGAGAGAGAGAGAGAGAGAGAGACACGGACCTCTTCCAACAACGAGTTGAACGGAATCAACAAACTGTTTCGTGCGCTGCCGCTTTGGGGCCGCTGTTGTGAGGATGGGTGCGAATGTTGGGTTGTTGTGGTTGTCGTCGTTGCTGTTGTTGTTGTTGGAAGCAGTTGTGGTGGTGGGGCCTTCCCTTTGCTCTTTGCTTTCTTCCTTGAGCTCGTCTTTCTTTTCATCTCTCTCCCTCTCCTCTCTCTCTCTCTCTCTTTGGTTTTTTTCTTTTCTTTAATATTTTTTCTGTTATCGAAAAATGCAGAAAAATATTAATAAAATGTAAATTATATTCTAATTAAAATTTGTTAATAAATATAAATAAATATAAACCCAAAAAAAAAAAAAACGAGAAATAAAGGAGAAAGTCAAACGAACGAATAAAGTTTACTTTTGTTTTTTTGTGCTCTGCTGCTGCTATTACCGTGCACAATCAAGTTTTTCCAAATTTCTGGGTTTATCCGTATTTTCTCACATAGAACAAGTGGGAAAAAAAGTATTTTGGAAAAACTTGAAAGTGCTGGGTAATATTATGTCACTCCCTTCTTCTCTTTTCTTCTTTTTCTTATTCTTGTCCTTTCTCCTCTTCCTCTGTTTGTCCTTCTCCCATTGCTGCTTCTTCTCGCTTTCCTGTGTCTCCTGCCAAAGAAGAAGGAGAGGAAGGAGAGGGCAACGATGACGACAATGACGATGATGATGATGATGGAACGGTGGAAGCCTCGGTCACAGTAGAGATGCCAAGCAGCCACTTGATCAGAAACGCCGGCTGGTTGCGATGGTGCTGCACCATAACCGCCGCTGAGAAGGTCATCAGCACAAAGGCCACCAGCGGAGAGGGCCGCACCGTGGTGTGCCTCAGCAGGCCACGATAGAGGCTGTCCAAGGCGTACGTCAGGCAGTAGGCTGCCAACATGCTCCGCCGGCGGGGCTTCTCGATGAGAACGGCCAAACCGGCTATCATACAGTAGAACATGGTTGGTCCTCTTGTTGGGCGAAGCACGAAACGATAGCTGTTTTAAAAGGGTTTTTTAGTTGAAGATAAAGAGGGAAAGTAACGGAGGGAAAAAAGAAAGAAGAACGGAGGGCACAAAGGAAGAGACAGAAGAAAGAAAGCAGCTGCTTCAGCATTAAGAAAGATGGAGAAAGAAGAAAGAATAGAGAAAAAAGCAACAAACCTTGGAGTAGTAATATGACGGTTCAACCACCAAAGGAAGGTATAGTAAGGATAGCAAGAAGCCCAAGCCACAGTACAATAAGTGGCCAAGAATGCCGAGGACCGCATCAAGTTGGAAATATAAACTGGCACTGCCTCTCTCAACACGCTCTGCGCTCTCCTCCACCACGGGCTTGCTCTTGAAATTGGTAAAGTCGACGTTGAAGCAGGAGAAGATGAAGAAGAATCCGAGGACGAATCAGAAGAGTTTCCTCTGCTTCTTGGGTTGAATAGTTTGCCCAAGACAGACCAAAGGAAGAAGGCAGAGTGTAAAGGGAGGTAGAGGGAGAAGGCTTTAGGGAAGTTACTCATCCAGAAGCGACGGGCGTGACCCAACACCGACTCGTTAGGATGGAAGACGCTACGGCCGCCATTGACAAAGACGGAGGGGCTGGCCAATGCATTCTTGATGAACTTGCGCTTCTTGTCACCTTGGTAGTCAAGGAAGCGGCGGTACGTTGGGTCCAGCTCTTTTGGCTGGAAGATCCATGTGGAGAGAATCTATTCATTCGGAGGAAAGGACAAAAGTGAGAAGGAAGCATAAAGACACAAACAAGTAAACGTTGAGAAAGGAACGAATAGGAGAGAAGATAGAACAAGGAATAAGAAAAGACACAAAGATCCGAAGAGAAGAGGAATGGAGGAGACAAGACGATTCAAAAGAGAAGAAGAAGAGAGAGAGATGGCGAAAAGAAGACGAAACCTGTCCAGCGCTAAGCATCATGACAATCACGGGTGCTGCGGGGTGGTTGCTCAGGGCGGGGGGCAGCAAGGAGCTCACCGCCCGTATCAAGCACCACAGCACCACGGTGGAGCTTCCCAAGGAGGGGTCCACCCACAGCGTGGTGGCCATGGCCGTTCCGCCCTGCACCGCGTGTCGGTACCTCTGCAGCCACTCGAGCAGCTGCTCTTTCCTCCTTCTGCCACGCTCTCCTGAGCCCAACAACAGCTTCAAAGAAGAAGAAGAAGAAGAAGAAGAAGCAGAAGAAAGAGAGCGACGAAGCCAAAGAAGAAAGTGGTGGATGAAACGGGCGGTGGCGGCAAAGGTGCCGATGGCGGCCGCTCGTCGACGAGCCTCGGGAGTGAAGCGGCGGCGGAGGAGCGAGACGGGGAGGTAGTAGAGGAAGAAGCCCTTGAGAAAGCCCTTGAGCATGTCCAAAAGGGGAGGGGCCAGAGGAGAGCTGCGAAGCAGTGCAGCCTGGAGGGAGTCCATGCTGCGGAGGAGTTGTTTGAAGACCGGGGCGGGAGAAGAAGGGGAGCGACTCAGTGCATTTTTGTTGTGCGCATCAGGACGTCGATCTTCATCATTGGAACTTTGTGTCTCCATCTTTTTTTTTTTGAAGAGGAAGAAGCAAGAACAAGAAGAGGAAGAAAGGAAAGGAGCGAACAGAAGAGAGACCACAACAACAACAAAAGAAGAGAGAGTGTTTTGACAAAGACCTTTTTTTTGTTGTGATGCGGTCTTTCTTTTCTTCTTCTCCTCGCAAAATGTTTTTAATACCCGCTGAAAAAAAAATTATTAATTTATCATACATGATCTAGATCGTTTTTTGAATTGTTATTGGATGAGTTGGAATTTTCAACCGATTCTCTACCCTTTTTCGATATTTGATTGGCTATCTACATTCACTGCAATTCCGTTTTGAAGCAGCCCAGCACCGATCGTTTGCGGTGGTGGAACTGGCCAAAGAGCAAAGCAGAGTATCCGATGTAGTCAAACTCGGCGGCGAGGTCGCTGTATCTCGCCTGCACCAAAGCCCATGTGCCCCAATGAAAGTGGGCAGCCACGGTGAACTTGAGCACGTCCTCCTCCAAGGCTTCTAGTTCCTCCTCCGTCAGGCTCTCTTCTCTCTCCTCTTCTCCTTCTGTTGTGCCTTTCTTTGTTGCAGATTCGTTTTGATGTTGGTGTTGCCGTTCAAGGCGATGGTAATGAGTTAGGTAGGTGCGCAGCCACTGTAGGCGAAACTCTCTGGAAGGAAACATGGTAGGGTCCACGTTGTATCCCATCATCTCGCAAAAATGGTTCGCAATGTCAAACGCCCTGTAGTTATAGCTGCCATACTCGAAATCAATGAACGCAACATCAGCAGAAGTACGAGGGGAAGATTGTTGGTAGAGAAGGTTTGCACAGAGCAGATCGTTGTGGCAAAACACAACCGAAGGAGGAGGAAGTTTCGGGTTTCGTTTGCTGCCGACCAGTTCCTCTTCCATCATGTCCAGCTCTCGGAGGGCTTGTTCTTTGTTGAATTGTTGTTTGAAGCGTCGGTCTTGTTCTGGGTCTGGGTAACTGCTCATACATTTAAAACAAAAAAGATGTAAGATAAAGGCTAATAACGAGATACACAGCATAACAGAAAGATGCTGGAAGATAGCTCAAAAAAGAAGAAAAGGAAAGGCCACATAAGAACAAGAAGAAGAAGAAGAACAAGAAGAAGAAGCACAAGGAAGCAAAACCTGGTTGGAATCTCATCCAGCCACTTGCGAATGGTACGAAACAACGTGGGCTCCCGAGGACCTACGTGCCGCACCCTATGAAAAGCGGCCAGCTTCCTCGCCACCAACGGCCATTTCTCCCCCGCCTGCATGTCAGCGGGTTTGAAGGGCACGCCGTCCACGTAGCCGTAGCACATGCCGTTGAGGAAACGGCCGTAGAGCGGCGGGGAGAAGCCCGCCTCCGCCAGGAGGACCAAGGTGCGCAGCTCTCGGTCCCTGTCGATGAGCACCTCGGTGTTCTTGCCGTAGACGCGGACCAGCACAGCCCTTCTCCTCCTCCTCGTGCACGCATCCCCTGCTTCCTCCTCTGTCTCTACTTCACCTATGACCTATTATTTAAATAAAAAAAAAAGTAGTGAAGAGAAGCGGCAGGAAGAAGCAAACCTTGAAGAGCTTGTTGGTGATGCCATCGGTGAACTGTTTCAAGTGCTCTCGGGAGGTGGTGAAGTTGGGGAAGAAGTGGCGAAAGACCACCAACGCTCCTTCCTCCACTTGCTCCGGGTCGATGCTGTACTGGAAGGCAGGATAGCGGCTCTCTATCATTTGCCACAGCGCTTGCTCATCCCCACTCAGCACGCTGTCCTTGGCAGCAATAGCAAAAGAAGAAGAGGAGGAGGAGGCCGCGACGTCGACAGCCCGCCGGACAAACCGCTCGAGGTGTGCTCCAAAGCTTCAACCATGCTTTTCATTATGATTTGGTTGTTGCTTGTCGTCATTTTTTTTTCTCTGCGTTTTTTTTTTGGTTGACGTTAATGAAATTTCCGTGTAATTAGTGTGGTTACCATAGAAATTAATATGTTGCTAGGACACCAAAGTGATAGATTAGATCGGTTGTCGACAATATATGATCGGGACGAACGAACATATTTTTTGTTTTGGTTCAGCTGGTGGTGCTGTGTTCGTTTTGGCGGAGGAGCTGCCCTCCTGTTCGGCCAAACGTTCCAGTTTTTTTTGGTATTTGGGTTTTTTGTTGGTGTGGGGGAAGGAGTCGCGTGGGCAGGGGGAGATGCCCAGAAAGTCGCAGAGCTTGGGGAAGGAATCGCCTGCTGTAATGTCCATTACCAACAAGCGTTCTGGAGGAATGATTTGCTGTACGAGCTGCAAGAGAGAGAGAGAGAGAGAGAGAGAGAGAGAGAGAGAGAGAGAGAGAAAGGTGAGAACAGGGACGTCTAACAGAGAAACAAATGCGACGAGGAGTAACAACGGAGAGCGAGAAAGAGAAGAAGCCAATGCAAATCAAGAAGACGAAGAAGAAGAAGAACAAGAGTAATACCATGTAAAAAGAAAAACAGTACCTTGTTGTGCCGCATAAAAGCCTTGACAGCAAAGTACTCATTGGGCATGTGCCAGCCGTAAATAATGCTGCGGTCAACCCAATAGGGCAGCGTCTTGGTGGCGGACGTCCGCTCAAAGTGGCTCTTGAGGGAGGCCCACCAGGAGGCAGGGTCCCGCACGGTGAGCACAAACTTGGCGTCCGGGTACATGACCATGAGCTCCTCAAAGAAATAGGGGATGGGCAGGTCGGATACGCCCTCTTCCTCCTCCCACCGGCGGACCACGTCCACGCTGATTGGGCTCACCGCCTGCAGCTCCATTTCCATGAGGTCGAGCACCGGCTCGATCTTCCAGTGGACACACTGTATGCCGAGTTCCTTGAGAGCTGCAGTAAGGGAGGTGGTGCCGGTCTTGGAGAGGCCCAGCCCAAAGATCCGTGGGTGGCCGGAAGGGTGAGGCTGTGCTGGGAGGGAAGCAAAACCTCGTTTGGTGTCAAGATAGCGGCTAAACTCTTCTATGACAGAGGCATTGCAAAAGAGCGAAGAAGAAGAAGAAGCAGGAGCAGGCTGTCCACTCCGGTACGCTTGAGAGTCGAAGATTCGGTATTGACACTGTTCATACACGGGCGTTGCTGCCCGGTTGGTAAAGACCAGCACCGTCATCGTGCCCAGGAAAAAGCCCAAGGAGAGGGTCGTCAGAAACCGCCACCGCTCGCTTGACATCTTTACTTTTCTCTTTGTTTTGCTTTCGGCACGTTCCTCTGTTCCCACTATCGCTTCAGGCAGAGGCTCCTCAACAAGACAGATACATTTGTCAAATGTATCTGTCTTGTCGATAAAAAGGGAACAAAAATGAAAAAAAACCAAACTGCCGGATAATAATTTGCGGCAATTATCATTCAATGGTTAATCGATCTATGATGCCACCCCTCGAGCAATTTTTTTTGCGCCAATCCTATGATGTTTATGAGATCTATCGATCTGGAGCACAATGAAAAGAAGAGAAGAGAAGAAAAGAAAACGAGTAGCAGAAAAGAGTCAAGGCGAATGACGAGTACCAAAAGTTTATTGGCGGCAGCAGCAGCATGAGCATCCATTCCGTACACCCCCCACCCCACACCCCAACCCACCACTTTGCCTTCAAAGACGTGGGAGAAGGAAGGGTTGTTTTGGCGGGAAACATGCTCATTGGCCCAAAAGACTAATGTCGTGATTTCTTTTTTCCTTGTCCTTAGATCTTATGATCTTTGCGCCGCCTTAGAATAGCTGCTGCAGCCCCTTGACCGCCTGCGCCAGGTCCGTGTGGAAGATCTGCCAGTACTCGGGCACCTCCGCGTCGGACGGAGGGGGGGCCTCCAAGGATGGCAAGTGTGTGGGTTGAGGCACGCCATGCTGTTTAAACTTGCGCGCATAGAGCTGAAGCAGCTTTGCCTCAACCCAAGCCGCGATGTCAGCCTCTTCCAGCTGCTTCTTGTGCGGAGCAGTCCTTCTAGTTCTCTGTCGCTTGGTGTTGGCAATGGTGTTGCTCGCCTTTGCGATGTCTGCCAAGGTTTTGCCCAAAGAATAGAGAGTGATATGTAACTCTTTGGCCCCTTCTTGAATATTCTTCCATTCTCCATAGTGCGTTAGATAGGCTCTTTCTGCGCCTGTTTAAATCCATATAATGTGAGAGGGAGAGAGGAGGGTGAGAGAGAGGGAGAGGGAGAGGGAGAGGGAGAGGGAGAGGGAGAGAGAGGGTGAGAGAGAGGGAGAGAGAGAGCGAGCAGAGTGGTAAAAGTAGAGATGAGCTCCCTAAGAGCAGAGATTATCCAGTGAAGATAAGAGGAAAGAACAGGAGAGAAGAGATTAATGGGAAAAATGGAATAGCATGTACCAAGGCTCACTATGTTATCTATGGAGTGCCAAGCGGCCTCCCAGTCAAATCCCTTTTCTGGAATCTTTGGAAACAAAAAAGGAGTGCTCTCTCCACTGGACAGCAACCGCCAGTGTTGTGCGTAACAAGAGCCAAAGGCATCACCTGCCATTACACTTGAAAACAACGTGAGTCATTCCTTCTATCTCGCTGTTGTTAGCATCTGAACGCACAACACACAGAAGAAAGAAAAGCAAGGAGTGCCCTACCTGCTGGAGGCTTTGTCGCTTACAACCATATGACCAAGGCCAAAGCCCGGCGTGTAGACGCACCGCAGTTCCCGTTCTCTGCCAGCAAGATAGACGCTCTCTCCATCCTCCACTAACCGGATCCTGTCTGAGTTGTTTTGCGCAAGTGAGAAACAAAAGCCGGAGAAGAAGAAAGAAGCAAACAAGTACTTTGGTGTTCATTTGGTGTTCTTAGTTGTTGCTGTTCTTGCAAAGACTCCAGGGCGTGGGGATGGCAGATCAACGTAGCGTTGGGGCAATGCTCCAGCAGCGCAGGGAGACCTCCGCTGGTGGCCCAGCTCGGATGGGTGAGGAGCACGTAGTCCACGTGAGTGGGGGCGATGCCCCGTTGTTCCAGCGCGAAGCGGAGGGAAGGAAGGGACTTGGGGCCACCGGCATCGACGAAAGCGGCTCTCTCTCCCTCTTGCAGCAAGTAGCAGGCGGTGTGGTTGGGGATGCCATGGGCGCGAGTGTCGATGAGAGTGACCGCATTGGAGCGAAGGGAAGTGGAGCCTGAACTGCACATGCGACGTCGGTGTTGTGGCATGCAGAAGCTCCACCGACCTAGCAAGGAGGAACGTCCATCAACAACAAGGCGTAACCGGCAAAGGCTTGTGGTGTTTCTTCTCATCTTTCTTCATCCATTTCTCACGACGACACGATCAAATTTTTCATGTCGTCACGAAGGAGCGGTCGAAATTGTTCATGACGTCATGATATTACAATTCGCTTTGTGGCAGAGATGAATAGGGAGCAGAATAGCAGCAGGAAAATAGAGAGGAGAGGCAACGAAGAAGGTTCGAAGCTGCTGCGCTCCAAGGTGTCCAAGATGGTGATGAGGAAGAAGGTAAGGGATACAAAAAGGAAGATGAAGCAGGATTCCAAGAAGCCCGCATCAGGAAAGCATCGTGCAGTTGGTTGTTGAGATTGTAATAGCCTTGTAGCCGTCGATAGCGTTGAAAGCCATGCTTGTGATAAAACTGGACTGCCGCGTTGTTGTCGCACTTCACATGAAGCCAGATGGACTCGCAGTGATGTCTGTGAAACTCTTCGCACATTCTCTGCGACAGAAATCAAAGATGAGAGAGGAAACAAGAAAAGAGACTCCAGAGAAGAGAACCAGAGCACTGGGAAGGAGACAAGAGAGAATGATAGAGAAAGAGAGAGGAACGATAGAGAAGTGACAAAAGAGATGAAAGAATCAAAGGAATGAGAAAAGAGAAAAGAAGAACGAGAGTGGGAAAAGAGAGAACGAGAAAAGCAGTCAAGAAAAACAAAAGGTAAAGTTGCTCCACCTGAATGAGCATGGAGCCTAAGCCATGGCGACGAACTTGAGGACTGACTCCTAATGTCATGATGTAACCTGAAGGCTGCTCCCAGTGTTGTTCATAACAAGACAAAAGAGGGAAAAGAGATGACTGAGGCAATGAGTAATACACACCTTTGGGTCTTTACAAAAGAGAAGTATTTCGTCTTTACATGTCCATTCGTAGTCTTGTTTGTCCACCAAACGACCCGTTACAAGCCCTACCAGCTGTTTTCATGAAAGCAAAGAGCCAAGAAGATAAGAAGCAAAGAATACAGCAGCAAAAATAATAAAGAGAACAAGAATAAAGACAACAACGCAAAGACGAAAGAAGAGTGAAAAAGAGGGGAGGGGGAGGCACCTCTTCGGCGGAAGAGAACGCTAAGATCGCAAAGTATCCCGGCGTCAGCAAGTTCAAGAAGAACTGTTTGTCGTAACGAACCGGAAACAAAACCCTCTGTCCCCAAAAAACAAAACCACGCCAACACAAAAGGTCAGTCCGTGGTTGCGTCTCGTTATCCCCACCGACGTACATGTAATGCTGCCACCCCTGCCTCATCCGACGCCTCGTAGTACCGGAAATGGAAGAGCGGCTGCTCCATCACAGCGCGTTACTTCCTTTCTTTTTTTTCAGTTGTGAAACGATTGGCTGCCTGTCGTTCCAAGCTTGCCATATTTGGTGCGATGCACCCCTTCGGTTGGCACTGCTATAGCAGTCGCAGGAGAGTCGTTTATGGAGATGGAGATCGTGTTTGCGAACGAGTTCTCCTTTTCCATGTGCATCAACTTTCATTCTTTGCTTTGCTTTGGTGGTTGCGCGGTAAGTTTGGATGTGTGTAGTGTTTGGTGCGAACTTACTGTAACTGGTCGCCTTCTCGGTGAAGTATGCGTGGACGTCTATGGAGGAGTGAAACAAACTCTCCAAATCATTTTGAACTGGTGAAATTAGGCCCGTGAGGTTCCAGAGGTATAATGAAACGGTGAGACTGAGCCTCGAGACATCAACTACATCTGGGGAGCTACCCCAACGTTGCTGACATCGAACAAATAGGAGGTTATCAAGTTAAGCGAAACATGTGCCGCAACGAAATAAACCTGATAGTAAGTTATTTGCGCGAGTTCAGCCCCTACGAGGCACAGGTCCTGTTGGCTCAGCAGATAGGCAGCACCCTAGGAGCCGGCCGCGACAGCGTAGACAACAGCTGTTCCGCAGACAAATTCATCATGTCTCCCTTGTTTTCACAAACCCCTCGTACGCAATGGAGCACCTGCAGCTTGGCGGAGGTGCAGCGTTGGTTGGAGACTGAGTACGGCATCCAAGGCTCGGCATGCCTGGACAATGCTCCGACACGCATTCAGGAGGTGGTGCTGCACCCCAGCAGCGTCAACGTTTTCTCGGGATCCCGCCAAGGCACCGTGCAAAGGTTGACAGAAGAAGACGGGAAGTGCTTGGTCTTGTTGGAAGGACAGGGAGAAGAAGGAGGGCAAGACTCCAACCCGCCAGTTAACTTGAGCAACATCAATTGGGTTCTGCCGGAGGACATCCACTTGGACGAGGTGACCAGCACGAAGCTCACCATCAGCTATATCAACACCGGGGTTGATAGGTGGTTCTTCTTCCTTCGAGACTTTGCCGGCGCCCGTTCCATTGCTTTGGGGAGCACTTTCCAGGACCCTAGCCGAGAGAAAGGCCAAGTGGTAACCAGAACCTTCCAGCTGGGAGTTGACCATCCCTTTGCGGACTTGGTGCAGGCTGACACCAGACAAGTTCGTCTCCAGGTGCGAACGAAGAGGAACAGGCCCACTGTGGACAAGAGGTTCTTGCTAGATGAGGTCTTCCTCACCATTGTGCATGGACCAAGGACCATCATGCAGTAGAAGAAGGAGGTGATGAAGAAGCGGGAGGATAAATATGCTTCTCTCTCGTTATGTATCGAGAATTCTGTTGTTCATTAGATCGTTTCTTTACATGGAAGACTTTTTTCTCTTTTTCCTGTTGTGAGAGGAAGTGATGCTTTCTTTCCCTCGGTGTGTCGTTTTCTTCTTTTTAGTAGGTTCAAAGTCATCGTCTTCTTCCTCTTCTTCTTCCTCTTCCTCTTCTTCCTCTTTCTCTTCATCTTGTTCTTCTTCCTCCTCTTCCTCTTCTTCCTCCTCTTCTTCTTTCTCTTTGTCTTTGCCCTTGGCGCTTCGTTTTCTTCTTGCGTTGCTTTTGGCTGGGCTCTCCCTCTTCTTCCTCCGCACCTGCTTGTTTCAGGCACGAAAAAGAATGACGCTCAACACACAAGAAGGAAGAACAAATAAAGAGCAGGAAAACAATCGCACCTTTTCTTCTTCTCTTTGTTCTAGATTCCGTAGCAGCAGATGAGTTCGCTCCGTTGTGATAACTGTTTCATATGTTTCAGAGTCATTTACACACAAAAAAGTGAGGAGGAGGAAAGTATTTGTTTAAACCTTGATGAGGAGGTGGAGCTGTTTCATGGGTTGGTATGTAGGTCTTGGGCACAGCGGCCTGAAGAACGTTCACTAGTCAGTTGCTCGCTCTTCAGCTGAAAACAAAAGAGAATATTTATTGTTGTTAAAAAAACGAGGGGGTGTTCTTACCGATGACTTGGCCCCAAACTCCGCCTTCTTGTGCTGCGTAAAGTAGGCCTTGTTGAAAGAGGGCAGATCCGCAAGGAAAGACATGGAGCTCCCAACGTTCTCTTTCTTTCTTTGTCTCCGAATAATTCAAGTCGACATGAGAAAGATAACGCCCTGCAACTCCAACGTTCTCTTTCTTTCTTTGTCTGACGTTATGAGAGAGACTAGAGCTATTGCAACATAAAGCTTTATGTAGAAAAGGCTTAGCAAGACAGAGTTACTCATATTATGAGAATTCATTCTCCAGCCATTAACATATTGATTAACGCTGTCTTGCTAAGCCTTTAAAAATCCTTCAAAGGATTCCCTTTGTCTTTCACAGTCCCTTTCCTTGGAGAGATACAGCATGGCCAATGCGTTAGACTCTTATTATCTCGAAACCAACAAACACAAACAACAAGGACAAAACGATGAGGGGAAGAACCTACCATGCTCTGTCCAAACGCTTGGAACAGCCAAAAATATAGCACGAATAGAGCCAAATATATAACTCCATCTCGATAGTACCTTCGCTCCCCAATCCTGATAAAATGGCCTCCATATCTTCTGAAAGACGATATAGATGGCTTGCGCAAGGCTGAAAGTTGGCATCTGTCGTAGAAAACGTGAACTCTTTCGGTATTGTGAGGTCACTGGTTTCATCAACCCCATCAATGAATAACACTCGAAAGCTATGCTATTTAAACAAAAAAAAATATGTTTCTGTACTGTTAGTCAAAGGAATGACGGAAGAAGCAAAGCAAGAACCAAGAACTTACTTCTTGTGCGTTAGGACAACGAGCAAGTTTGGGCCGCAAAGTGCTTTCCAATGCAGTCGGCAATCCAAAGTGCCGATAGGAGGCAAAGACATTCCTCACCCAGCAGAACTTCGCCGCGTTTTGGTGGGCAAGTGGCACCTTGCAAAGGCCGTTGCCAGATGATAAGATCAAAGGCTTCTGGATACGCCTGCTGGCTAGCAATTCATCGGGAACTTTGTGCTGCAAGCAATGGGGAAGTATTTGGCTCCTTGGCCATACGAAAAGACTTGCGCAAGTCGAGTCCTGCAGACGGTCGGCCTGCCGTTGGCAAAGTTAGTGGTAGCTCAGAGAGAAAAGAAAAAGCCAACTTTATCTTACCCTCTCGTGGGGAGGAGCTTTCCCTAGATGACGTCCCTGGCACGTCCGGAGAGACGGTTTGTGTGTGCATGTAATTGCTTGTCAAAGCTGACGGTAGCGGTCGTTTAGCCGTGTGAGCTCGCTGGGTGAGGCCTTCAGTATCTCAACTAAAATCTGATTCATTTGTGATTTTAGTACAATCTGCTCGGCCGTTTGTAGTCGCTGCTCTGAACTGGCGACTTTCCTGAGCCTCGCCTCCTGTTCTTCAGGAGCATCAACGAGTGCCACTTGTGCTTCTTTCAAGCTTGCGCGAAGGGTTTTCAACAACCCTTCTTCCTGTTGAGCAGCGTGAGTTTATGAAGCTGAGCGCTCTTCTCCCAAATGGTGGCCGGGTGCGGCATTCGCATATCCGTTGCATTGTTGTTACCTTCTTCATTCAACAACCGACTGGCTTCTTGGAAGCGAGGATGCCGCAGCAGCCACCTGGCGTGAGCCTGCAGAGCGTCTTCTGCCTCGTCATCTTTGCTTGCCTGTAGCACCTCCCAAAAGATTGGCCCAGGGTGATAGGCCACGTTGTGAAGCAAGGAGTAAGTGGCCATCTTGCTAAAGAGGTACCGACAACTGGTGTCCAGGGACCACTTCTTGGCTACCTCCTTCGGAACGTCCTGCCATGGCTCATCCACATCTTTGGGGAAACGAGGCCCGAAGTTAGGATTGGATCCAAACTCCTTGCTGAGGTTCAGCACGGCTTTGGCGTAAGTTCCATCTCCTGTCACCCAAAACTGCGACCATAGAGCATCCAACACATTAACACTAAATGTCTCCGCCATGAACAGTAAAGCGGCATCCTTATTAAGTTCTTGTTCTTCTCCGTTGCCTTGTTGTTGCTGATGTCGGGCCTCTGCCACAGAAATACCTTGGAGGTCCTGAACGGCAAGGCCTGCGTCAAGCCGGTGAAGGTGCCTGCACTGTGCTGCCAAGTCCATGAATACAGGCGAGCACTCGTAGATGGTCGGGGGAGAATCGTCTTCTTCTGTTGTTGCTCCAGAAGATGGTGATGATGAAGGAGCAGACGGAGGGCCACTAAGCAGCTCCGCACAAAACGCCTTGAAGTTTAGGATGGGAATCGGGTAGTCGGAAGGAGCCAAAACCTTCACTTTTTTAATTCTTTCGGAGAACTTCTTGGCCAGCTCTGGGTATTCCTTTGTGTCCATCAACATACCTTGGAAAGGATCAGCAGCCGATAATGCTTGCGTGCTGTCGTTTGCAGAGACTAGGTAATTATAGAGGGAATCCAGTTCTGCGGTTTGATGAATGACCCATTCATGAAACATCTCGGCCTCTCCTTTGGCTGTCTCTCCTCCTTCCTTCTCCTGCTCCAGCTGAGCATCTCGCAAGCGCCACAACGTGGCGGTCAGCAGGTCATGATGGCGCATGCAAAAGAAAGGGTCTTTGGTCAACCTCTGGAACCAAACGACAGGAGCAGGCGCAATGAGCTCCTCCTCGCTCTGTGTGGTTTCGCCCTCCGCTCCTTCTTCTACTTTCCAACGAGGCAGGCTGTCATACCAGTGCTCCTGGCAGAGTTGGGCCAGGAAGACGGTCAGTGGGAAGTTCTTCTGGCCAAGTTCAGTGTGCAGACGTTTTGGCTCCGACAGGAGGCCTATTAACCCCGTTGGAACGTGCTGAGGTGTATCCCTGCGCAGGTAATAGCTCTGGTAGAAGCGAAAATGTGGGTCGATCGGCTGTGGCGGCGAGGAAGGGGAAGAAGAAGCGGCAGCAGAAGGCGAAGGAAAGGAAGTAGTAGAACGACCAGAGGGTGGGGCGGAAGGTTTTCTTTTTGGTTTCTCTTTTCCTTCCTCTTCCTCTTCCTCTTCTTCCTCTTCTTCTGCTTCATCTTCGTTAAAGGGACCGAAATCTCTTGCAAAGCTTTCCTTTTCCTCTTTCTCCTGCTCATCGTCTGTTGTTAAGAAATCAAAGGAGTTGGAGGAAGAAGAAGACGTGTCGTAAAGAGCTGAAGAGTTTGTAGACGCTTCGGCATTATGGCTTTCCGCCTGCGAAGCAGCTGAAGATGACGACGAACCTGCAGCACTCCGCGAGGATGAAGATGAGGGTGACGGGCTACCATTGGATGAATAACAGTGTGAAGAAGAGAACGGGAGGATTCTCCAGCCGCCAGCGGTTCTCTGGGGGTTGTTGAGAGCGGCGGAGCGCCGTCCAGGCAAGAGCAACTGCAGCGAAGCTCTCATCCAGGCGCTACTTTCTTCTGTCCTTCCACAAACCGTGCACAAATGGTGCACAAAGGTGATTTAAGAGATCGAATCGGATTTTTACGTCGACAATTATTTATGTATCACATCACTTTCTTTAATGGCCGATACCACCCGACGGGTGGTGGGGAAAACATTACACTATGCCATCATTGAGGGTGTGGTCGTCCCAGGTGCTGTGGAGGGTATGGGCTGTTCTTGGTCAAGAGGAACAGTGGCTGATTCTTGCTCTGCTTGGAGGCACACAATGTGCTGTGGGCGGTTCGCGTTCTTCACCTTCCTCATTCATCCCCACGCATCATGAGCTTCATCTTGGAATTCTGCCATTTTTTTTTCTTGTTGCTCACCTTAAGTTGGCTGTTTTTCTTTTTAGTCTGATTGGGCTCTAATGACTTTAGGTCTGCCTTGCTCATGTCTTTGCTCATGCCCGCCAGCCAATTTTGGCAGCGGAAAATATTGTCCTATGTCCAATCACACAATTCGACCGCGCTGGAACTCGTTGAGCTCTTCCAATACTGGACACAACAGGTAGCTGACTTTGCCTGTTCGAGCCAAGATAAGCGTCCACAGCACGCTAAGGCCTACCCCGAAATCCACTTTTATGGTGAAAATGGTTGCAATAAATGCTACAAATTATCAACTATATTAGTATAATTTCGATTTATTCAGGGAAATATTAAAACGTATCGAAAGTTGCTCATAAGGGTCCAACAAAGTTCTTTTGCAGTTTACCTTCTTCTTTCTGCTACACACACAAGAAGGAAGCAAAGGAAATGGCACGCTGTTCCGTTCGTTGGGCGCTCGCGCTGCTGCTCTGTGCTGGCTTGCTGGCAAGCGCAAGCCAGCGCGCAGAGGAGCCCTCCTCCTCCTCTGCGGCCGCGACGAAACCCAAGAATGGCACGCACATGAACATCCACCTGAGGGTGGACGAGCGGACCGAAGACCTGGTGATGAACATTTCCAATGCCCTGCTGTCGCTGGCTCCGCACGACCAGATCTACTTCACGGTGGTGAGGCCTCACGTCTCGCTCTACCTGACAGAGTTTCAAACCGACAAAATCCCACACGCCATCAAAGCGTTTGTTGATCCCCTCCACGCTACTTTTTTTTTTCTTGCTACTTACTCTTAGCATGCTTTTGTTTTTGTTTTTTTTTTAAAACAGAGTCCAAAAGCTACTTTTCATCGACCATAAACAAGACTTTTGCAACCTCTTGGTTACTCTCTCCGGGACGACCGTGGCAGGCAGCTACGGCATGTGGGACGCGGACTTGACGTCGACGTTGCAGCTGCTCTCAGACGCGGTGGTGAACGCCACTTATCAATGGATCGTTCCCAACCAGCCTGTTCCTGACTGGGTAAAAAACCTTCCTGAACCTGCTCGTTCCAAAAAAATAGGTTCGTTGTTCCTCTATCGTTTTTTCTGCTTTGCTTTCTTTTTCTTTTCTGCTTATGCGTTTCAAATATAGCTCTGGTGAAGAAATATGGTTCTCCTAATGTATTTTCTGGATTTGAACCTCAGTACGTTTGAGTTCTCTCTCTCTCTCTCTCTCTCTCTCTCTCTCTCTCTCGTGTTGTCTAACAAATACAAAACAAAAAGCCTGACATTGGCATGGGACAATGTGGAAGACTTGACCTCCCCCTTTGAGCAGATAAGCGCCCTCCACAAAGACCACGTGATCACGCCCCCATCGATTGGCTTTGGAGAAGTGGGAAACTACGGCACCGTGTTGCGGGCTGGAGGATGGGGCACTCTTCCTTTTCCTTGTTAATGAATGAACCTGAAAACATTGGTTAACCAATATCTTATTATTCTTTTGGCTCGTTTCTCGCCCTCAGCTCTCCTCGTCCTCTTCGTCATCACACCAAGGATACCCGTTGTTTCGAAGCCATTCCAACACCTCCACCTGTTCATTTTCCATAGCACTGCTCCAAGTGTCTTCATCCCAGGGGCACCCATGTTCTCTGGCCCATTTCAACACCACCACACGGCCGAAAAACGCGGCCGAGGAACAGGTCTCTTCATCCCAAGGACACCCGTTTGCCCTGGCCCATTGCAACACCTCCAAATGGCCGTACCCAGCGGCCACTGCGCAGGTGTTGCTGTCCCAAGGACACCCATGAGCCCTGGCCCATTGCAACACCTCCAAATGGCCCTTCCAGGCAGCCCGTTCGCACGTGCGTTCGTTCCAAGGACATCCGTTCTCTCTGGCCCATTGCAGCATTTCCAAATGGCCTTTCTCTGCCGCATTGGCGCAGGTATTCTCGTCCGAAGGGCATCCATTTGTTACCGCCCATTTCAACACTTCCGAGTGTCCTTTGCTTGCAGCGGAGGAACACGTCTTTTCGTTCCAACGGCATCCGTTTCGCCTGGCCCATTGCAACACCTCCAGATGACCATTTTCAGCTGCCTTGGTGCAAGTCCACTTGTCCCAAGGGCATCCGTTTCGCCTGGCCCATTGCAGCACCGCCAGGTGGCCGTTTTCAGCTGCCTTGGTGCAAGTCCACTTGTCCCAAGGACATCTGTTCTCTCTGGCCCATTGCAGCACCGCCAGGTGGCCGTTTTGAGCGGCGCAAGCGCATGTGTCAGCGCTCCAAGGGCACCCGTTTGCTCTGGCCCATTTTAGCACCTCCAAGTGACCACCAGCAGCGGCCCAAAAACATGTGGCTACGTTCCAAGGGCATCCGTTCTCCCTGGCCCATTTCAGCACCTCCAAGTGGCCCTTCCCGGCGGCACACATGCACGTTCGGGCGTCCCACGGATAACTTGTGTTTGCCCTCAGCCACTGAAGCAGCTCCAAACAGCCGTTCTCTGCGGCCCAGCCGCAAAAGTTCCTGTTCTCTGGACAGCCTTGGCCAGGGTGAGCCCAACGAAACGTCGCCAGAGAGGTGCAGGCCCATCGGACGAGAAACTTGTTGCGCAGGTGGGCAGGGCTGCAGGCGTACCATCTGCGGCAGGTCCGGGCGGCAGGGGCCACCTCTCGTTCTGGCAACATTGTCAGGATTTGGCACAACACCTCATCGGGCAGCAAGTCCTCCGCCCAACAACAGTGCAAAGGAGGTGCTAGATGAAGGCCGTTGCTGGAGAGAGAGTCACAAGTGGTCATGGTTTAACGCGAGTCAGTTTTGCCACAAGGCTTCTTCTTCATGGTTTATTACTTGCACAATTAAATAGCAACGACGACATGAGGGAGGTCAAGTTCAAAGCGGGCACCACCGAAACAGCGATCGTACTTCCTGCGCGGCCTCTTGCACCTTTTGCAAGTCCGGCAGGGGTGATGGTGAGGACCCCGAGCTTGCTTCCACCCATCTATCCACTAAGGAGGCAAAGTTCATCCGTTGAGCTGCACGAATGGCATCCACGTTGTCATAAATCTAAAATAGAGGTCAGCGCACAGTCAATGTGAAGCAAGGAAACATG
Organism: Balamuthia mandrillaris; assembly: GCA_031835245.1. Classification (NCBI taxonomy): domain Eukaryota; phylum Discosea; order Longamoebia; family Balamuthiidae; genus Balamuthia; species Balamuthia mandrillaris. The sequence goes on along the minus strand of JAVKOQ010000400.1, from coordinate 5,784 downwards.
TTAAAAAAAGCGAGACAAACCAGTGTGCCGAGGCTAACAAAGAGAGCGTAGAGAATTGCGTGTTCTTCTTCTGCCTGCAGCATCTGTTTTATGACGAGTCAAGAAAAATTGGCAATTTAGAGAGACAGGGTGAGAGAGAGAGAGAGAGAGAGAGAGAGAGGGAGAGGGAGAGATGCATAACCCAGAGAAAACGTACATCGTGAAGAAGTCGAAGGACTGCCAGTTTCGGTTCATCGAGAGACTTGGAGGCTTCTCCAAATACTACAGCGTAGCTATTTTGTAGAAGAAAGAATAATAAGTTTCATGCAAAGAAGAAGTAAAAGGTGTTAACATACTTGAGAAGAACGTTTGCGGCAATAGCTCGAATGGTCTTGTTGGGGTAACGTGAATGTGCTCCGCAAAATGCAAAAATCCTTTCATACTGTGAAATGGCAATGATGCGTAAGGGCGAATGCACAAACATGTTTGTCACAAACTTGAGAGCGATCATTCGGTTCGCTTCTGGTACAGTTTGTTGTTCTCGAATGATAATGACATCGTCGAGAAAACGTTGGCCTAAAGCATGTTGTTGCGCATAATGCTCGGCGACACGGGGATGAAGAATGGCCAAGCGAAGGATATCGAGAATAGGGAAGAGCTTGGACAAAGGCCAACGTTGAAGCTTGGATAGGAGTTGATAGTGAGTGGAGGAAAAGTCGGAGGAAAAATTACTGTTGACGTCTTGTAAAGTATCCAAGATATGCTTTAGTGCGTGCTCTTCTTGGGGTGTCATTGCTAAATGTGATGTTTGCTGATTTTTTGTTTTGTCCAAATTAGAAATGGGAGTCAAGTAGAAGAGAAGGGAGAAATGGAGACGTACCAGGCTAGATGCCAATTCTTGGTTGAATTGAATTGTTTTCTTTAGAATGCCAGCATGTTGGCCTTGGTTATAAACAACAGGAAACAGAGCAGAAGAAGTTAACTGGAATCAAAAAGGTTAATCAACTAATAAAGAACCACACGAAGGGAGAGCAAGAGAGTCGAAGGTAAGTTGTGATACGTACCGTAGGCATATGCTTACAGGTTGGCAAAGGTGTAGTTGGAGCAGGAGAAGTACTGGTAGTGGTAGCTGAGGCAGAAGTGACAGAAGGAACATCGATTGGGCGAGAATTTTGGGTCACAAAGTCAACAACTCTGTCCAGATGTTCTTGCCCAACACCTTCCAACAAAATGAATCTTTGTGCAACTGCAATCGGATGATCTGCAAATAAGGAATAGAGTGAATAAACGAGAATGACCAAGAAAAGACCAGCGAAAGGAATGAGAAAAGTATAGAAAAAATAAAATAAGAGCATGTAGAGTTACCTCCTTCGTTCCACGTGATTACTTTGACGCCATTGCCCATGTTTACTTTGAAGGCATAGTCCCATTCTTTGCCTTTGTACTTTTTCTTTTTCTTGCTTCCTTCTTGCTGCTCTTCTCGCTTTGGTTCCTGTTCTTTCTCTTTGTCCTTCTCCTTTTCTTTGGCTTGTTTTGCCAACTCCTCTTCTTTCCTGCTTTCTTCTAACATTCCCTGAAGTGTTTCCAATAAGCTCAACGCTTCCTTCCTCATCTTCTCTTTTCTTGCAAACTCGTTCAACATCTGAAGTAACTGTTCTTTGTTGGTTGGGTCCTTTCTTTTTTGTCGTTTGCTATGTCCCCCTGTCGTCACTAACAAGCCACCTTCTTCTGGTTTCTCTTCCTGTTCTTCAATTGCTCTTTCATCAAACTGTTTTTCTTTTTGTCTTCTTCTGCTGGTGGTCATCATAAAGTTGCGTCCATAAGGCACTTGGAACAACCCTTCGTCCGTTCGAAGCAAGGATCCACCAGGAAGAAGCACAGCATCTTCCATTTCTTCTTCTTCTTCTGTTTCTTTTTGTTTTTCTTTCTCGTATTCATATTCTTTTTCTTTTCCTTTTGCCTTTCTTCGGCGTTCTTTACTGTCTTCTTGTGCGGATGAGGAAGATGAAGCGAAGGAAGGCGAAGAAGAGGATTGTTTGCTGTTGCTGCTGCTCATTCTTGGGCTTGTAGCTTGCGCCTCTATCATCTGCTGTAACCACTGGTATTGTTCCTCGTCTTCCTGTTCAACTCGCTCACTCTCTGTCTGTTGTGTTGCTGTCGTTTTATGAGCACAAATTGCAAGAGAGAGATAGAGAGAGAGAGAGAGAGAAGCAAGAAAAGGAAGGGGTAAAGAAGAGAGTAAAGAGAGAAGAAGGAAAAGGAAACGCAAAGGAACTCAAGGCTTACCTCTCATCATTTCAGCCAAAGCCATCCAACTCCTCCGCTCCTCCTCCTTCCTCTTCTTCATTTGCTCCTCCGCCATTTTCAACCTCCTGAAAAGGGGCGGCTCCACGATAGGCGCCTCAAAATGCAAGAAGAGGCTCTCCACCGATGTTACATCACCATCACTGTCGCCATTGTTGCTCACGCCCATTTGGACGCCCAGCGCTGACAAAGCACCAGGAAAGGCTACCTTTAGTCTCGGCCACTCCACAAAGTTTCTGCCAGCAATGCCCACCACAGGGACGTAATGGTTCTTCCTCCAGTTCTGCCATGCCAACACCACCGGTCTTTGCTTCAGGCACTGCTCCGCCCCAATCCTAGCGGGCAGGAACATGGCTGCCACGCCATTCTCTCCCTCTCCAAAGGTCTCCACGTCCCTGTCCGAGGCATAGAGCAGGATCGGTCGTTTCAGCACGTTGGTTAGGGCAAAGGTGTGCATAAACTCCAAATAAGAGCCCGTCCTGGCCGCATTGCCAAGGATCCTGCTCCAGTCGGTATCATTGAACAGCTGTCCCTCAGCAGAGGCAACCCTCCTGTACCACTCCTGATGCTCGGTGAGCTCCTGGTGGAGGCGCTTGCGCAGGAGGTCGTGGTAGAGCTCCACTCCCCAGAGGGCACGGGAGACGGCGTGCAGCAGGCAGTTGCCATCGCCGGTGGTCTTGAGGGGCACCAGGCGCTCGGGGATCTCTTTGGCCAAGGTCTCAGGCAAGTTGGCCACCTGTTATATATTTTTTAAACAAACACTCATTATTATTATTATTATATTTTTTGAAGAAAAATAAAGAAAAGAAAGAAAGGATGCGCAACTGTGTCCCAGTCAATAACAGAGTCCAATGTTTCACCGCCGTCTTGGAGGTAGCTGAGGGGCAAGGTGAAGGTGGTATCGCTGGAAGGCAGCTCTTCCTCCTTGCCGCCGCCCAAAGTTTGCCCGTGCAGCACGCACCATATGCACATGTTTTATTATTATTCTATTGTGAACGCAGAAATGAATGAATAAAAAGGTTTGTGTATTAGTTTTCTTCTGAGAAAGGGCAACGAACGAGAGAGGGACCAACCCCAAAAAAAGAATGCAGCTCTAGACCGCACCCAAGAGGGTCCCCTTCTTCGTGTTCTCCTCCTTTTCTTTTGGTAAACTTTTTATTCAGCTAATCGTAAAGTAAATTATTTCTTGGAAATATTTTTTTTCGTTGAGGATAGAAATTTCTTTTTTAAAATTTTGTCGACATAGGGAAGGATAAGGGCGAGGACAGTAGAGAGGATACGAGAGACACCTTTTTCGCCCTAAAAAAGGAAATAGATGGAGAAAAGAAGAAAAGAAGTTTTTTTTTTAAGGCATCAAAGAAGAATGAACCACAAGGACGCGCCGCCTGAAGGCGCCTCCAACAACAACAAGAACAACAACAGCGCGCCACAACAGAACCCCCTGCTGGCTCACATGCAGAGCGCAACGCCGGCGCTGCGCTCCAGAGTATCGAACCACCACCACCACAAACAATTCAACGCTACCGCCAAAACGAGTTATTACCACGTCCGCGACGTCAATCAGAAAACTATTTTAGCTCGTTCGTGCTTTTCTTTTCTTTCTTTCTTTCTTTCTTTCTTTCTTTCTTTCTTTCTTTCTTTCTTTCTTCTTTGTTTTACTTATATAACTGTTTAAAAACACGTAGAACTGGAGGAAGCTTTGGAAGAAGAGCGGCATGCGGCGAACGCATTGCTGGAAGACGTTCCGCGACTCATTGCTCTATGTCTGCAAATAATGCTCTCTGATGCTGTCCTGCTCGCCATTCCCAATGCTGTGGATCACTTTTCTTCTCCTTCTCCTCCTCCTCCTTCTTCCTCGCCGCCCTGTTCTTTTCCTTCGTTTCCTTCTTCTCCTACACCCTCTGCCTCTTTTCTTGCTCCTCCGCCTCCCCCACTCCCTCCTCCTGCTTCTGCTTTTGCTTCTTCTTCCCCTTCTTCTCCTTCTCCTCCTCCCTCTCCTTTTTCTGCTCCTTCTGTTTCCTCTCAACCACACAGCCACTGCGATGCTTCTCTTCCTTCTCCTGTATTCACCCAAACAACACAAACACAAGAAGGTGGTGGAGGAGGCGAAGAAGACGATGGAGGAAGTGAAGAAGAAGCAGAAGACCGAGACAAAACATTATCTTCTCGCAACCAACACGAACAACAATCAAACAACCTTCAGCAACAGCAAAACAACGACATCCAAACAGCTTCCACAACAATAAAACCCAAAAGGTCGTTCTTACGACACCTCTTCAACGTGGACACTGAGTCTCTTTTGCTCCAACATCTGTTGGACCTGAGCGATCGTTCTCCCTACACTCCCCTGAAAGACGTCGTGAAGAGCATTATCAGCCGGTGCATGAGTGACTGGTTGTTTGTTTCTAGTTCTTCGTCGAACCAAACAGCAGCCAAAGATGATAATAACGTGGCAGCAGCGGAGGAGTTGGTCTCTGTAGCCATCGATCGACATTATGAACAATACAGTGCTGAAGCCTCCATCTTTGCTCATCCCAAAAACAGGTACTTCATTCTCTTCTTTTTGTTCTTGTTCATGTTATTTTTCTTCTTTCCATTGTTTGGTGTTTTTTCTCATATTGTTAAACTTTTTGTTTGACATAGAACTGATAAAGTCTTTTGGAAGGCATTATTGCTAAGCACATGTTTATCTCTGTATTGTGCCATGAAAGACGCTTTTCTTCAGGTTCATTTTTGTTTCTTTCTTTTTTTTTATTCTTTTTTTTTTTTGTTGTTGCTATCTCATTCTCTTATTCAGTCCTTTTATTTGAGGTGTTATTTCTTTTTCTTTTCATTCGTGGTGACACTTTTACTTTGTTCATGTAACAGATTGTGCATAATTATATTGAGCATGGACGCGTTGGCCTCCTGCGTTTCGTCAATCTCAAGTATTACCTTCGCCTTTGCACCAGCGTTTTCTATACTGTACTTTTAGGTTTCATTTACTCTCTCTCTCTCTCTCTCTCTCTCTCTCTCTTGCTCGCTCTGACTTTCGTGTTTATCCTCACTTTTTCGTATACAAGGACAAACAAAATTGGGGGAGCTTCCTAGTTTTCTTCATTTCATCCTCGAACAAGAGTTTGGGGGCCTTCGTTGCCACCTCTTACCATCGCCTTGTCCTTCGACTGGTTGCCAAGAACGTCTAATCAACGAAGCAGAAATTGAAACTTCATTTATCTCAACACCACTTCTTCATCAATATCGCCACCTGAAGAAAGATGAGAACGTTTTTGTCGTGCCACATAGTGAGGTAACGATGAATAACGAAAATGCAGAAGTAGAAAGTAATAGCATGATGATTGGATGGTGTCTTGATTTTGAACAACGCCGAACAGAAGATAACCAAGAGAAATACCGCGACTACGAATCGCTAGCTTCTCTTCAATTGAAACACGACACTTCTGCTTCAACGACACTGTTGAACGTCTCCAATCAAAAAGAAGATGAAGCAGCAGAAAAAGA
>JAVKOQ010000399.1:0-43652 GCA_031835245.1 Balamuthia mandrillaris | reverse complement strand
AAAATGCGGAAAAATAGGACTCTGCCACGCAAGAGCACTGAATTGATTGACAGTCAGGAGAGGGAACAGGTCCTACGTCGATGGGTGGATCTGGCCATGAAGGAACGTCTTAGACTGGGGACCCTAAACGGTAATCGTTCGTGGAAGCCCGCTTTGCAAGCTGTGCAAAAAGAGGCAAAGATCCCCGAGTGTTTTGTCAAAGGGGACAAGCTAAATCAGTTTCTGGAGGAAGCGTTCAAGTTGGCGGGGGAAAAGTATGGGCACCTGAACACTACCACAGTCAAGATTCCTTCTCCCAGGGTGAACCAAAAGGAGGAGGACGACAGAGGGGCAGAGGATCAGTGTAACTCGGTAGCGGATTCGCCCCGCCGAGAGGAAGGGACCAGTGTTGTGCCCAAGGGGAAGATTGATTCGGACTCAGTCAGTGCAGACGGCGTTAAGGAGCGAACCAACAGTCAAGTGGCGCTGCTGTTTGATTGTATTAGCCGTGTTTCTCGCGAGTGTGGTAAGTCTCCGAGGCAGGCGTACTCTCACTCGCAGTGATTGTACGATTCAGGGACCTGATTGAATCCCTCGACAAGGAGATCAATAATCTTATGGTGGAAAAAGGAAGTGCAAATAGTACCAAAGGTGGCCTTACTCTGGGTTCCCAACGGTCTTACGCGGAGGTGGTCGGATCAGCTCCGCGGTGTGATATGATTACTGCAGAAAGGAATTTCCCTCCAACGGCAACTACAGTTAGCGCACCAAGCTTGGAATACTGGAAGGAAGAAATGGCAAAGGAACAAGGGATATGTTGGCAGGATAACTCCAACATATACAGGAGGACGTGGACCAAAGATACAGTAACCGACCCGAACTATTGGTCTACAGTAAAACCAAAGTATGGCTTTGCCAGTCCCTACTCCAAGGTAGGGGCGGTGGAGGGCAGATCGATTGTGGGGAGCGGTAAGGACCTTAAGAAGGAAAAGGTAAGTGAGAGGATCTTCGAGCTGGGGCTCAAGCACGTCGGAGTGTGGAAAGTAGGAGAGAAGAATGGCACGCAGCATTGGGGAGTTACTTTGGAGACGGCCCAGGCTGCCGAAGACATTATTGCGGAAAGAGCCAGGCTGTATGGTTTTACCCGCTGGTGGGTGGGCAAAGCCCGAATTGAAGAAGCCAAGAATGAAGGTAAACCGCTGTGGAAGCCTAAAGAGCAAAGAAAGATGGAGAAGAAGAAGGAAAAGGAGGAGAATGTTGGAACAGTGGCCTTGGACAGCTCTTTGGAACTCTCAAGCATCGCGCTGGCTGAGGAGGTGTATCATGGTGCTGCCAACTGGTCTGACATTGTGGAGGAGGAAGGAGAGGAGACCCAATGACTTCAGTAGCGTTTGTCAACTCTAGGGGCTGGGGACAAGAGGAATTGGTCAGCTGTTGGGCTGACAGTAAGCAATTTGACATTATTGGAGTGTGCGAACATAGGAGGATGGTTGCCCCTCGATTGGTGGGGTATCGGTGGATGGGTGGAGGGGCTGCTCCAGGGAGGAGTGGCTATGGAAGGGGTGGCGCAGGTTTCTTTGTTCGAGAGGGCTTCAAGGGGAACATCGGAGAAAGGAAAGAGTGGCGAACACCCAACTCCACTTGGGTGGAACTGGCGGGACAGGGTTGCATCTTTATAATCGGTATAGTGTATCTCCCTCCAGGAGGTACCGTGGACAACTTTAAGGTCCCCTTGGCTGCGATTGAGAAAAGAATCCTGGACGTGGTCAAGGAAGGAAGACCCCTGATTATTGGAGGTGATTGGAACGCCAGGGTTGGAAAGGGATGGAATGGTAGAGGTGAATCTACTTACAACGCGAGAGGAAAGGTGTTGGTGGAGGCTTTCAAAAGGCTGGCCCTCTCGTTGCCTCAGCTCGAAGAGGAAGCGCCAGTATTTACATGGAGAGCTGGAAAACGAAAGAGCATTGTGGACTATGTGGTAGCATGGAGATGGACGGGCAAGGTAGTTGGTGACAGATGGCAAGCTTGGCCCGATCATCGACCACTGGTAGTCGAGTTGAAGGACCCAGCAGATAATTGTGGCGGGGTTTGGATGGAACGATGGAAGTGGAAGTCCTACTCGGAGGAAGATCGCAAGAGGAGGTGGAGGGAGTACAAACGCGGGTGCAAGCGTTTCTTCAAAGGAGAGGAATGGAAGGCCATGGTCAAGAAAACCCGGGAGGGAACAGCTACTGTTGAAGATCTTTGGAGCAAGTGGAAAAAAGGATTGTGGGATTGTGCAATGAGATGGTTTGGTAGAGAAAGGAGACTGATAGGAGCAACAACGAGCAGGGCAAGGAAGCCATGGTGGACAGCAGAGTTAACATCCTTGAACAAGCAGGTAGTGATAGCCCATGCTCAGTGGCTAAGAGAAGGAAAGAATGATGGATAGGCCAGAGAGGAATTTGTGGAACTCAGGAAAAGGTTTGTGAAGTTGTGGAGAGCCAACAAATGGGACTGGATGAAGTGGAAAAGACAAGAGAACATCAAGGAAATGCAGAAATGGATCGGCAACATGTGGAGGATAGTGGCAAAGCGTAGAGCAGAGCCCAAAGCAGTTAGGGAGCACCACGGTAGCACGGCCGCCTTCAAGGAACATTGGGCAAAGCTGGGAAGGAAGGATTCTTCCATTGGGAGCTTGCATCGAGAGGAAGCAGGTCCAGAAGGACTGCCTTGGTCTGGTAGTAACTGGCTTAAGAAGGAGAGTTTTAATCTTGCATGGAGGAAAAGATTGAGGGTGGGCAAAGCAGCTGGGGTGGACAATATTGATGGGGAAATGATGAAGTATGGAGGCAAACATGTGCAAGATGCAACTTGGACGCTGATCAAGGTCATTGAGAACCAAGGCATATTCCCCAAGGAGTGGAAACAGGGGGTGGATATTCCCTTGCATAAGGCAGGAGATCCCCAGAATCCAGCAAACTATAGAGGTATTACTCTCCTATGCAATGCAGCCAAGGTGTTTGAAGGAGCTATCTTGGTACAATTGAACATACAAGCAAGAGAGCAAGGGTGGATAAGTAATTGCCAGGGTGGATTTAGAAAAGGAAGGGGAGTCATGGATCAGGTGTGGCGGTTGAAGAAATGCCTGATGAAGAGAAGCAAAGAACGTACCTATATTGCTCTGTTGGATATCAGCAAGGCATATGACATGCTTGACCATGACATACTGGCAAGGACATTACGCAAAAGAGGAGCAGAAGAGGCAGCAGTGGGTATCATTACAGAGGGGTACCATGGTATGACGAGTGTTATTCGCATGAATGGGCAGCTTTCAGAGGAATTTCTGGTGGAAAGAGGAGTTAAGCAAGGAGGAGTTTTGTCTCCATTCTTGTTCAATGTATACATTGATGTGGTGGCAAGAAAGCTACAAGCTGCAGAGGAGAAGGAAAGAGGAGATAAAGCAAGGAATGTTTGGTTGTTGTTTGCAGATGACTTGGCAGTGGTGGCCAGCGACCCATTTGAGCTTCAGAGAAGATTGAATGTAGCAGTGGAGGCAGTGAATGCTCTGGGACTTCAGTTCAATGCAAAGAAATCAGTGGTGCTAGTACAAGGAAAGAAGGCTCATTTTCAAGAGTGGAGACTGAAGGGGGAGGCGGTGAAACGGGTGAAGGAGGCCAAGTACCTGGGACTGTGGTTTGAAGAAAGTGGGGAATGGACAACTCATGCCAAGGAGAGGATCACCAAGGCCAAGCAAGCCCTCTACAGCCTTAGGCAGCGGGGAGCCATTGCCCAAGGCCTTGGTACACGCACTGCCCAGATTGCTGCAGAGGCTATTGTCAAGTCTACCTTGTCATATGGATTATGTATGACAGAGCTTTCCAAATAATGGTGGAAGAAGATCGAAGCAGTGTGGAATGAGACAGCAAGAAGTGTATTGCAAGTTCATCGAAGGACTGTGGCGGGGGTTTGTAGAGCAGAATTGGGCTGGTTGACCATCAAGGCCTACTGTGAGTTGGAAAGACAAGCAGTAATTCATCATGCTGAGAGGCAAGATGGCCACTTTGAGCTACTTGAAGAGGTAAGCCAAGCAAGTGAAGAGGAAGGGGAGAAGAATGAAGGTGAGGGAGGTGACGGAACGACAGTTGTTGAAAAGAAAGCCAAGAGGATGAGGGCCTTAACTCGAGTAGCCAAGATGGAGTATGCAGCTGAAGGAGAAAGAGGAACAAGCGCATGGCTATGGCATAACTTCTTGACAAATGGAAGATGTTTGGTTGGACAACAACGGAGCTTAGTGATTACCAACCCAAGGAAAGAACGTTTGATGAATGCTATTCGCTGTGATGGACTGCCTATTGGAAAAAAGTGGGGATCCATTCAGCAGTCTGAGGTGGATAGCAAGTGCCCTGCATGTGATGCTGAGGAAGAAACAGCAGAACACTTCCTGTTAAGGTGTCCTAACCTTTGGGAAGATCGCTTTAGAATCTGGAGTGTGGACAATGGAAGAGAAGAACAAGTCAGAAAGCTGATTATTGAAGACTGTACAACAAAGCTCCTGTCAAGTGGAAAGAAATGTAACAGAGCTCAAGAGATGGAACAATGTAAGCAAAGTTGTAAACGAGTCTGGAGATTATGGGCAGCAAGAGCAAGTTGGAAGCATGGAAGTTCTTCTGCATTTTATCAGTCTTTGGAAGTAATGTAAGTAAGGAAAAGAGGAAAAAGGAAAGGGAAAGAAAAGGATAGCTAGATGATACAAAGTTGGTCTGAAATCTCATTCAACACCTTTCACTTGTGAATTGAGTAACAATTGGGAAGGCATTGAGGATGAGGGAGTAAGAAAAGTAAGAGTACACTATGTATGTACAAGGCTTACTTTTTATGTATAGATTGGTGTTGCTCTCAGAGCAAATAAACTTTGGACCTTTGGCCTAGAGAAGGAAAGTATTCTCACGCCGCTGTCTTCCCTCTTCAACCCTCGCACCGGTACCCCACTGCTGAGACTTCAACGACAACGACACGGCGTCAATATCCTATCGCTGCCATGGTCACTAACTTTACGAAACCACAACAAAACAAACCTTCGTTGTTGACGCATCAGGAAGTGGTCACCTTCTTCCACGAATTTGGCCGTATGTTTCTTCTTTGTTAATCTTCACCTTTTCTCCTGTCTTCTCTTCTTTCTCTTTCTCAGCTTCTCTTTTTTATGTCTTCTCTTTTCATGTTTTTACCCAACTTTCTTTTTTGTATTCGTACAAAATAGACTTGTTACATAATCTTTGCACAAAAGTGAACTACGCCAAGTTCAGCGGCACGGACGTCGAAAGGGACTTTGTGGAGGCGCCCAGTCAAATCATGGAGTACTGGGCCTACGAACCTGACGTCCTTCGACGCCTCTCACAACGACAAGAAGAAGGAACCATTCCTGACTCGCTTATTGAAAAGATTGTTGCAACTAAGAACGTCAACACTGCCCTTCTCAACAAAAGACAGATCTTCTTCAGTTTGTTCGACATGACGGTACATACATTAGCTGAAGAAGAGCAGAAGAAGAACAAAAAGGAGTTAGTGGAAGGGACGGCAGATCTGTGGAGAGACCTGAGAAAGAGCATAACGCTCATCGAGCAACAACCCGATACCAATCCTGCTGCTAGGTTCTCTCTCCGCCTCTCTCTCTCTCTCTCTCTCTTGCTGTATGCTTTTCTTCTCATCTCTTTCTCTCTTTCTTCCCTTTCTCTCCGCACAACAGCTTCGGACATATCGTTGGCGGTTATGACGCACAATACTACGGCTACAAATACAGCCAAGTCTTTGCTGCCGACATGTACTCCCTCTTTCAAGAAGCAGCACAGAAAAACTCTTCTTCTGCCTCGTCGCTTCTTTTCGCCCACCAAAAAGTAGGAAAGCGTTTCCGAGACATCATCCTGGCAAGAGGAGGCACCAAAGACAGCATCGACAACCTGAAAGAGTTTCTCGGCCGGGAGCCCAACCAAGACGCCTTCCTGCGCCACATCGATGCTCTCCCTACTTCTGCCGCTGCTTCCACTTCTTCTGCAGCCGAGCCAACTCTCCACTGAAACCATGTTTTTCTTCCAACAAAAGCAGAGACTCCTAGCCTCTTTCTTCAGCTATTGCTCTCGTGTTTCTCTTTCTCTCCTTCTTTCGTTCTTGCTTCTGTTCTTGCAAGAATGACTTTATTATGCGTTTAAACTACAAACAACTCTTTCGAGCAATACACATATCGTTGGTGTTGTTTACTTATCCTTCTTGTAGCCACCCTTGCTGACGGGCAAGTAGGCCCTGGCCTCGTGCAACTCCCTCTCCAACCACCACACCGCTCCCTTGGGCAGGCTGTTCTTGGCCTTCTCCAGGTACGCCTCCGCCTCCTCCAGCTTGCGCCTCGCCTCCTCCACCGCCTCCTCCGCTGCCGCCTTGGCCTTCTCGCTCTGACGAGTGGCCTCCTCGGCCTGGGCTCTAGCCTCAGCAGCGACCTGAGCAGCTCTGTCGGCCTTCTTCACGGCAGCCTCTTGGGTGATCTTGGCGCGACGCAAGGGCAAAGGGTCCTCTCCCAGGTGTTGGGCCAACTCGTTCTTGGCCTTGTTGCGAGAGACCAGACCTCCCTCCTCGCTCGCTCTCTTCAGCTCTGCTGTCTTGTTGTTGTACGCCTCCTCTTGCGCTTGCAGCTCCTTCAGCGCTGCTTCCAGCTCGGCCTTGGCCACGCGCAGCTCCTCCTCGCGCGCCTTGGCGTCGGCCTCGCGGGCCTTGGCCTCCTTGAGGGCAGCAGCGGCCTCGTCGGCACGGGCCTCAGCCTCACGGAAGGCGGCCTGCACCTGGTCGAACATGCGCTGCGCCTTCTCGATCTCCTCCTTGCTGCCCTGAGGGGCGTTGACCAGGAAGTGCCAGTCCACGTCGAAGCGGAAGATGAGGAGGTGGATGAGCGGGACCAAGCGCACCTTGGCCCCGATGGCCCCGGTGGAGCGCAGCTTGTCCCTCATCTGCTGCACGGTCATGGTCTCTTGCAGCTTTTCCAGGAAGCGGTGGGCCTGCAGCTCGTCCAGGGCGCAGCCTTGGTCCTTCTTGGCCAGGTCCAGCTCGGCGCAGAGGTGCTTGAACTTCCACAGCCGCTCCGCCTCCTCCTTGGCAAACTCCTCCCAGAAGGCGTTGAGGAACCACACCACCTGGTCCTTGTACGTCCTGCTCGCCAGGTCCTCCAGCTTCTCCACGTCCGTCGTCCCGTTCAACACCTGCGCCGTCGGTACTGCCTCCATTGCCTTGTGTGCTTCGTAGTGTTTTCTTCGTCAAAACAGCAAAATAGATAATAAATATCAAAAAAATTTTAAAGAAAAGTGGAGTGTCGACAATAATGCATATATTAAAGGGATCGACGGATCGAAGCCCGATGGCTGCACTTTTTTCCAAGCGAGTCCTATTTTTTGGGTTTTGGTGTGGTAGCTCAGGGGGAGAGCGCTTGCCCGACACGCAAGAGGTCGATGGATCGATACCGTCCCACGCCATGTCCATTTTTTTTTGATAAAAGCAAATTCTCAGGACAGGAGAGAGGACTGAGAGTTTCTGCTGCCTTTGGTGTTGCCAGACATGAGAGTGAGCAGCTAACAAAGAAAACAAGAGGAGGGGAACAATGCCGTTTACTTACGAAGCTTTTTATTTTGATTCATCATGGCTCACGTCCTTCGTTTCTTCCTCTTCCTCTGATTCCTCCTCCTCCTTCTCTTCTTCTTCTGCTTTCTTCTCTTCTATTCTCCGAGCGGATTGTTGTTGTGGCTTGTTGGTCTGCTTTTTCCTCCCTGGAAAGCCAAAGGAGGAGGAAGCGCGAGGGAAAGGCCTGCTGCGGATGATGTCGCTGTGTTCATGCTGGAAGCCAGCTAGACTGCTATGAGGAAAGATCTTGCCAAGCACCACATTCTCGTAGGCTCTCAGCATCTGCAAGGCGCAGGTCTCGGCTGGCATTCTGCCGATAGCCGTGCCGAGACCACAGCAAAGGATGCTGCCGATGGGAGTGCCTTCCTTTTGGCCGGATGATACTTGTTTGTTGTGTTCTCTCACTTGAAAATAGTGTAAGTCGGGTTTTTTTTTAAAAAAAAAGGTGTTTGAAATGTAAGAGAGAAGAAGAAGGAGAAGAAGAAGAAGAAGAAGAAGAGAAAGAAGAAGAAGAAGAAGAAGAAGAAGAAGAAGAAGAAGAAGAAGAAGAAGAACAACAACAACAACAACAACAAGAAGAAGAAGAAGAAGAAGGAGAAGGAGAAGAAGCAGAAGAAGCAGAAGAAGCAGAACAAGAACAAGAACAAGAAGAAGAAGAAGAAGAAGCAGAAGAAGAAGAAGAAGGCAACAAATGAAGAGTGCAGATGAAGCGGTAGAGGGAAGAAGAGATGAGAAGCAAGACGAGAATGAGAGAAGAAAGAACAGGAGAGAGGAGAAAATCAGGTCAAAGGGAAAGAAGAGAACGAGAGCTAGAGAAAACAGAGGAGCAAAGGAGAGAGAACATGGAAAAGCTAAGCGTGATAAGAGTAATAATACCAGCAAGTAAAGTGGCACGAAAGGCCAGATAGGCATTGGGTGTTTCTCTGACGTCGTCAGGTACACGCATGGTTGGCGCCGACACAAGGTACTTTATGGCCTGTCTCTTGTCTCCTGTCTCCACGATGGTGGCCTGGCCCACCAAAAGCTCTCCATCAAACTCGTGTTTGATGACTTGTTGCAGCCGTTCTACCATATCCCACCCAAAGTGTTTGCTTTGTGGTTCCAGTAAGCGGAAGAGACGAGAAGCAGAAGAAGTGGGCAGAATGAGAGCAAGAGAATAAAGAAGAGAAAGAGAGGAAAGAAAGGAGGAAAGGAATACCTGTAAACCATGTCGATGCCGCCGTCCATGAAGCCGAATGAGTTGGCGGGGCTGACGATGGCATCAGCGTGGATCAACCCATCGCCGTGCTCGTCTTTGTCTCCCTTGGATGTGTTGAGGTTGAAAATGTCTCCTGTTGTTTTTGTTTGAATTGAGTGGTTGTTTGGAAAAGAAGACGAGAAGGAAAGGAGAGAAGAGAAGAGAAGAGAAGAGAAGAGAAGAGAAGAGAAGAGAAGAGAAGAGAAGAGAAGAGAAGAGAAGAGAAGAGAAGAGAAGAGAAGAGAAGAGAAGAGAAGAGAAGAGAAGAGAAGAGAAGAGAAGAGAAGAGAAGAGAAGAGAAGAGAAGAGAAGAGAAGAGAAGAGAAGAGAAGAGAAGATGAAGAGAAGAGAAGAGAAGAGAAGAGAAGAGAAGAGAAGAGAAGAGAAGAGAAGAGAAGAGAAGAGAAGAGAAGAGAAGAGAAGAGAAGAGAACGATGAAGAGAAGAGAAGAGAACGATGAAGAGAAGAGAAGAGAACGATGAAGAGAAGAGAACGATGAAGAGAAGAGAACGATGAAGAGAAGAGAACGATGAAGAGAACGATGAAGAGAAGAGAACGATGAAGAGAACGATGAAGAGAACGATGAAGAGAACGATGAAGAGAAGAGAAGAGAAAGCTAGGAATTAGAAGAGAAGAAAAGAAAGCAAGAGAAGAAAGAAGAAAGAAGGAAAGCAGCAGAGCGACGACAACAACGAAGGAGACATTAAGAAATAAAGGAAGAAACCGACGAGAAAGAAAAACCATACCAACTGGCATCACTTGAACATTTTGCAGCACGACGTTTTGTTCCTCCTCCTTCAAGCTGCCTAGGCCTGCTTCATTGCTCTTATCCGTCCAATAGCTCAACCATGCTTTTCTCAAATCTACCAAAAAATAATATAAATAACACAGCGATCCGTTTTGTTAAGATTTTCTTTTGTTCATCAGGATGGAAAGAAGGAGAGGAAGAAAAAAAAAATGGCAACGAAACGAAACTGGGATCAATGTCTCGGAATAACAGCTTCACTTGGGCGAGATCTTGGTCCACGTCCTTCACGTGCGGTTCACAAGTCCATGCCTGACCCATTGTTTGTTTTTTTTTTTCAGTCGTGTCTTTGATGTTGGTGTGTGGGGAAAAACAACGACTTAAAAAAAAAAAAAAGAACCAACCGCTCTCAAAACCAAACGATTTCTTTTTCTCTAGTTCAGTGAACCTTTCTTTTTTTTGCTGCAGCACACGTATTTCTTTATTTATTTTTTTATGTTATTTATTTATTTATTTTTATTTTTATTTTTATTTTTATTTTTTTGGGACCAAACGCCGGTGAGTTCCAGAAAAAAAAAAAAAAAAACAAAAAACAAAATCCATCTGCAGAGAAAAACATCTTTTTCGGTGAGTGGACCGAACGGAGGACCGACGGGGAGAGGGTTTCCTTTTCTTGCTTTCTTTGATTCCTTTCTTTCTTTCGCTTCCCTAGCTTTCATCATGACGTCACGGAGGGACCGTAATCTGCGTGTCGACAATCTCAGACGATCAACAATCAGCCAATCAACAATCAAAAATAAATTTTTGTCGACATTAAATCTTAATGTCGACACGACCTTCCGCAAAGATGAAAGGCCGGAAGGCAGGGTTAACCCACAAACAACCACAACAAAAGAAGAAACGAAAGGAGCGTTCTGTGTATTTCACTGTATTGTTCATGTGTCTCTTTTTAATGGTTTTGGTTCTGAGGAAGGAATTCGCAGATTATGGTCTGTATGAGTCTAGACTCATACAGCATTACCGCCTCGAGGCACGTAGAACATCCGCTGATAATTGGATGCTATATTAACTAATATGCCGTTACCTCCGCCAATAATAAAAAAATTTGCTTGGAAACTCCAAAAAGAAATGAGCCGGGCGGTTGACCCTCCGCCACCCTTTTCCTCGTGGCTCAACAACTATCGCGCCCATTTTCTCCCTTGCGTCATCTTCTTTTCTTTATTGTTCCAAGTTCACCACCAACGAAACACACCAAACACGCAAGCCCTCCAATATGCGCCCATCCACAGCTCGAACCTCCTTCCTCTCCTTCTTCGTTTTCTTGCTTTGCTGCGTGGCCTCTCGGACGCTGGCCCAGCTGCCAGGCGAGGAATGCCCTTGCCACTGGCAGAACGCCGTCTCCCTTTCCGCCCTGGCCAACTCGGACGTCCAGGCCATTGCGGCCTACGACTTCAACGGCGACTCTCATGCCGACCTCCTGGCGGGCGGCTACGACTACGGGCAGGTCGACCCGGCCTTCTACCACGGCGACGGCACGGGTTCCTTCACCAAGCGAACCGACTTCGGGTTCAATAACCCTGGCACCACCACGGTGGACATCGAGCTGGTGTTCATCGACGACAATGACGCCGTGGACATTCTCTTTGCCAGCTCGGATCGAATGATGGTTTGTTGGAAGCTCTCCTTTCCCCCCCTTTTTTGGTTTCTCCTTCTCAAAAAAAAACTAACAATCAAATATTAAAAATAATTACAAAAAATTGAAACAAAAATCATTTTACTTCAAAAATTTTAAATTAATATCCACAAAATAAAGACCTTCATCAGTTCCAACAAAGTCTACTGGGAGCCCATCCAACTCATCGACGACACCGGTTTCCCCCGAAGCGAGTACACGAAGGGCATGGCCGCCGGCCGTCTCACCAACGACGCCTACGTGGACGTAGTGGAGGCCAACACACAGAACAACGGCAATTTCATCCATTGGGGCGTGCAGTATGACCCGCAGCAGGAGTACTGCTGGCAGGATCAGGGCGGCAGTTGGGATAGCGTTGGCTCCAACGGCGTTGATGTCCAATTGGTAAGCATTAGTTCATATTCTTGCTTTTGTTTTGTTTCGTCTTCTTGTTCTTGTTCTTGTTCTTACTGCATCATTCTTTCCACCTGATAGCATGACATAAACAACGACGGTTATGACGATGTCTTTCTTTTGGCTAATGACTTTTCGCTCTATCCCCATGAAAACCAAAACTGGGAAGTGGTGGTGGCCCTCAACAATGGTTTCAGCAACCTGGGCAACTACTTCTTCACGTCATTGCCTGCAGGTGCCTACAATCACCTCTACCTGGTACTCTCTCCTTTCCTATCTCTCTTTCTCTTTCTCTTTCTCTTTCTCTTTCTCTTTCTCTTTCTCTTTCTCTTTCTCTTTCTCTTTCTCTTTCTCTCTCTCTCTCTCTCTCTCTCTCTCCTCATTAATCCTTTGTAACAGGGAGACTTCAACGAAGATGGTATGCAAGACCTGTATATCACCTGCTCGGGCTGCAAGGATCTGGTATGAGATGTTCCTTCTCTTTCTGAATCTCACATGTTTCTTCTCTTTCTGAGATTCACGTACCCTCTACCCAACTTTGTGAACCAACACAACGAAACGAACTACAGGTACTTATAGGTAGGAATGGAGGCAAGAACTTTGATCTCGAATTTGTGGATGATGGCCCGGACGACTCGCGAGGTGCCATCATCTTGGACGCCAACAACGACCAACACCTGGACATCTTCGTTATCAAGCACAACAAGGCCAACGTTTTGTTGCTCGGAGATGGGGAGGGAACGTTTACCGCCTCCACGTTGGTGAACTCGACCAAGTATTTTGGAGGGCTTGCAGGTGCCTCTGCGGACTTCAACGAGGATGGAGCTCCTGACTTTGTGGTGACAAACGCGTCTCCTAATCCAGCTTTGTTGTTCTTGTCTACCTGCGAATGTCCTCCTTCCTCTTCATCGTCGTCTGAGGAAGAACCTGCTTCTTCTTCATCCTCTGAGTCTGTACCAGAAGAAGCCTCCTCTTCTTCAGGAAGTGAGGTTGTGGCGGATGGAGTTATAGATGACAGCGAAGAAGAAAGCAGCAATGATGATGATAGTTCTTTGGATATAGACGATGGCGTCATTCCTACGGATGGATCCTCCGATTCTTCTTCTTCTTCTTCTTCTTCTTCTTCGAATGGTTAGATATCGACCCTTCTTGTTCTTCTCTCTCTCTCTCTCTCTCTTCTTCCTTGTCTCTCTTCTCTTCTCTCTTCTCTTCTCTCTCTCTCTCTCTCTCTCTCTCTCTCTCTCTTCTCTCCGCTAAGCATAGAGGTCCTTATACAGAAGTTGCCGGAAGAACCGGAGAGGATGATGGAGATGATGGCAACAGCTCCATGACCATCGGCCTTGGCGTTGGTCTCCCCATGTTGCTCCTTCTCTTGTTGGGCGCCATCATCGTCGTTGCTTTCTTCGTGCTGCGAGCCAGAAAAATTGCAATGACCAGAGCGTCCGT
The DNA here is from genome assembly GCA_031835245.1 of Balamuthia mandrillaris. Lineage (NCBI taxonomy): Eukaryota > Discosea > Longamoebia > Balamuthiidae > Balamuthia > Balamuthia mandrillaris. The sequence continues at coordinate 30,524 of JAVKOQ010000399.1, read as the reverse complement.
GATAGGCGCCAGCGATGAAGAGATAGAAGAAGGAAGGTCCATCTATGCTTCCACTGAATCCCTGATCTCCACTTCGGGCGCCAAAGACAAGGCACCAGCAGCAGCTCTTCTTGCTGCTGCTGCTGTAGCCCCGCAGATAACACAACAGCAAGCTGGAGGACTTTCCTGGGCCATTCAGTATGCAGACTTGGAGTTTCTGGAGGAGGTTGGCAAAGGGTTAGTCTTTCTTGTAGCTCTTTTTTTCCATGGTCTTGTGTTCACTTGTTCTTACGCATGTATACTGCTTCGCTGTGATATAGTGCATTTGGAGTTGTGTGGAAAGGCAAATGGAGAGGATCCACCGTGGCCATCAAAAAGGTTTCTCTCTCTCTCTCTCACATCCTTTGTTCTTTGCAAAGGTATTAACGCCTTTACTATTCCAGTTGGGGTTGGCCCAAGAAGACCTTAAGGCACTTCAAGGAGAAATCGAAATCATGCAGTTCGTATTCCCTTTATGCACTTGTGTTGTTCTGCTTCCTCTCGTTCATGCTCTTGCTCTGGTTCTTCCTCTTCTTCTTGTGTTCGTTTCTGTACTAACAAACAAAAAACAAACTCAATAACAGAACGTTACGGCCACATGCCAACGTCGTTCAACTCATGGGCGTTAGTATCGATAGCTCCTGCCCCTACCTCGTCACCGAGTACATGCCCAAAGGTGACCTCCGCCACTTCCTCCATTCTGCAGAGGGCAAGTCCAAGGTGGATGACGATGATCCGCATGGCCAGGGAGATCGCCGCCGGCATGTGCCATTTGCACTCGGAAGGAATCACTCACAGAGACTTGGCTGCTCGCAACTTGTTGCTCACGAACGAGTGTGCTATCAAGGTGTCGGACTTTGGGTTGAGCCGCAGACGAAGTGAGGAGAGCGCAGAGATGGAGGAACAAACCACCGTGTCCACTGTTGGTCCTCTGAAATGGTACCGCTTTCATGTTCTTATGCGGTTTCTTTTGCTTCTTTCCTTCTCATCATTCTGTTTGTTGTTTGTAGGATGGCACCGGAGAGCATTCTTAATCATACATATTCGCCAAAGTCAGATGTGTGGAGCTATGGCATTGTCTTGTGGGAGATTGTGACCCATGGCAAGGAACCTTACAAGGGCTTAAGCCCCGTTCAAACCGCAATCACTGTTGCTGAAAGAAGTTTGTTTCTCTCTTTCTCTTTGGTGCTTCTTATTGCATTCATTCTTATACTTGTTCTTCTTTCTCATGCGACGATGACAGGAGAGACCTTAGAGATTCCAAATGATGCTCCAGAGGTATTGCAACAGATCATGCAGGATTGTTGGCAGTTTGAAGCTAAAGACAGACCCACCTTCCAAGAGCTGTTGGACATTCTCTCTGAGCAGGATAGCTAAATGGTCTTTTTTGTTTCAAATAATAATAACGTGTGCTTATTTCTGGGTTGTCGCTCTCTCTCTCTCTCTCTCTCTCTCTCTCTCTCTATGGCGCTGAGAGTCAAAGCTTTCAGAAAACGATAATATTGTCAAGTTTAAAACAGGCAGTAAACAAAAGGAGCAGGGAGGAGAGAAAGGCACAGAAGAGGTGTGCCTTTGCTCAGAAGAAGAACGGGCGCAAACTATGTGCGGAGCTGCCGTCATGTCCTCCTTGGTGGTCATCAGAACTCTCTTTGGAATCTTCCTTATCCCCATCGTGATGTTTGCCATCGTCCACGTCTCCTCCATCATGATGTTTGCCATCGTTAACGTCTCCTCCATCATCCCCATCATGATGCTTGCCGTCGTCCACGTCACCTCCGTCCTTGCCATCACCGACGTTTCCTCCGTCGTGGTGCTTGCCATCATCAACGTCTCCTCCATCCTTTCCATCACCGATATTACCGCCGTCATACACATCTCCGCCGTCATAGACGTTTCCGCCATTGTAGATGTTACCTCCATCATAATCATCGTAGATGTTTCCACCATCGTAGCCAATGTTGCCGCCATCGTAACCATCGCAAACGTTGCCCCCATCGTAGACATTGCCGCCATTGTAACCAATGTTGCCGCCATCGTAGATGTCTCCGCCATCATAGACGTTTCCTCCGTTATAACCGTCGTAGATGTTTCCTCCATCATAGACGTTTCCTCCGTTATAACCGTCATAGACGTTTCCTCCATTGTAGTCGATGTTGTCTCCGTCGTAGACGTTGCCTCCATCATATATGTTACCTCCATCGTAACCGATGTTGCCGCCGTCATACCCGTTGTAATCGATGTTTCCACCGTCGTAAACGTTTCCTCCATTGTAGCCGATGTTGCCGCCATCGTAACCGTCGTAGATGTTTCCACCATCATAGACGTTACCTCCGTTATAACCGTCGTAGATGTTTCCTCCATCATAGACGTTTCCTCCGTTGTACCCGATATCGCCACCATCGTAGACGTTTCCACCATTATAGACGTTTCCTCCGTTGTAACCGATGTTGCCACCATCGTAGACGTCTCCTCCATCATAGACGTTTCCACCGTTGTAGCCAACGTTGCCGCCATCGTAACCGTCGTAGATGTTTCCACCATCATAGACGTTCCCTCCGTTGTAGCCAACGTTGCCGCCATCGTAACCGTCATAGGCAACGTCTCCTCCATCATAGACGTTTCCTCCGTTATAACCGTCGTATACGTTTCCTCCATTGTAGCCGATATTGCCGCCGTAGTAGTGGCCCCTCTTGGCGGGGGCCTTCGCTGCAAGTGCGGCAGTCGTGCAAACTGTAACCATCAATACCACCAAAGCGAGTTTCAGCAGGTTGGCTCCCATCTTTACCGTGTGTAACCCTAGTCAAGTTGTTTCTTGTGCGTCTTTGTTAAGTTTGTGTTGTGTTGTTTTGCTTGTTCTGTTTGTTGAATGCAGCTCATGATAAAATAGATGCATTTTTATGGTGGTGATGGTACACTGCATTGCATCCAAAGAAGGAAACAGAATGGTGTGGGAACCCATGGTTGCCACTCCTGGAAAACTTGCCCACTTTCCTGCACTAAAGTGGGTCCTTCTTTTTCCCCTCATTCCTGTGTTCTCGATGGAAACTCATGCGTGTAACGCTTTTCATTGGTGTCCTAATTACTGTAATTTTGAAAACGAGGCACTTCTACGGGAGAAAAAAGAAGAAGAAGAAGAAGAATGGTGTAACACTATGAGCAAGAAATATATGGCTTTAAAGAAAGATACTCGCAAATAACACAGGTGTGCTTTTAATTTAGCAGAGAAAGGAAGGGCAGGAGGGTGGCAGCGCTTCCACCATCACCGTCTTCCCCGTCAGAAGGGGTACCATCTTCTTCCAGACCGTCATCAAGTTCGCTGGCATCCGAGATGCTGTCGGAGTACTCGGGTTGCTCCCCGTCGGCCCTTCCGTCATCAACCCCGTCCTCCACGCCATCCTCAGTGCCATCTTCAATACCGTCTTCAACTCCATCAGCAACTCCGTCTTCAACCCCATCAGCAACGCCGTCTTCAGCTCCATCTTCAGCTCCATCCTCCACCCCATCAGCAACGCCGTCTTCAGCGCCATCCGTTCCATCGGCAATGCACTCACAAGAAGACAAGAACAGCAAGTTGGCAGCCGGAGAACGAGTCGTGGATACAAAGTCAGGATATCCATCCTCGTTGAAGTCGCCAAACACTCCATTCAAGTTACCAGCACTCACAGAGTTGACTACGCCAGGTGCCCCCGTAAAGGCACCCGTCCCGTCATTCAACAACAGCTTGCATGCGTCCAGGTCGTTGAAAATGAAGGCGTCCAGGTCGGAGTCGCCATCAACGTCCACCAACGCAAGGGCCTGAGAGTCGTCGGTTAGGGTGGCGGTCAGGTAGACAATATCAAAGTCTGTGGGAGTGGAGGTTCCGAAGAGGATCTTTTGGTTGTTGTGGGCGTGAGAAAAACGCGAGAAGAACTGAAGGGACGGGAAGGAGGTATTACCGCATCAGAACACCTGGCGCATGTGGCATAGAAGTCGATGTACTCGTCATCATTGATGTAGCCCTGTTAGACGACAAGGAGAGGCAAAATAAGTAAGTTTTCGATATAAAGAGATAAACAACGACAAGCATTCCCTCAGAAGAAACGAACCTTCTCAAGACGTGTGTACTCTCCAGCTGCCAGGTTGATAAAAACCCATGATGCTCCTACAATGCCGGTTGGTGCGTTGAGAACAACGGCCACCGTGGGAGTGTCCATGTGGTTAAAGTCATTCCTGCTGTACTGAGCGTTACCAAGAAGAACCAAGTCCAGCCTAGCATCATCATTCAGGTCGTGCTGCAGGTTTGGTTTCAAAGAGCAGAAGTTTCTGTTAACATCCCAAAAAGTAGAAGAAAGAAGGAAAGAAAGAGAGAGCGAGAGAGAAAGCGAAGTACCGCTTGTCCATCCACCGAGGAGCCACCAAGCCATACAGACTCGCCCTGAAAAGCTCCCTTCAGCTCATAGTCCATGTAGACGATCTGGTCCCCCCAACTCAGGAAGTTGTCCATTTCGGTTTGCAAGTCCAGGACATCGGGATAGTCATCCCCGTTGAAGTCACCCATTACGAGGGCGTTGGTGTACTCGGTCGACTCGGGGGAGGAGTCGTCCCAAGGCCACACGTGCACAAAAATATCATCAGGGTCCGAAACGAAAGTCTGTTAGAAAAAAAAAAATAGCAGAATGGTTAAGAGTTATGTTTGAGGTAATGCAACCAAAGTTCAAAGTGCCTACGGTGATGCGTGTGCCGCCGCCCAGCACAAAGTCGACGTCCTGGTCGGGGGAGGGATGGTCCAGAAGGCCCAACGCAAAGTCCTTGGTGAGACCCGAGCCTGGGTTGTTGAAAACAAAGTCCAACTTGGTAAAATTGCCAGCACCGTCCCCGTACCAGATGAATGGACCCAGTAAGCCCGAGGACTTGCCGGTGAGGAGGTCAAGATGGCCGTCCTTGTTAAAGTCATGGACTGCCGCGGCGTACATGGTCTCCGTCATGTCGGAAAGCTCCTCTACCGTCTGCCAGTTGAGGCAGGGGCATGCCTGTCCCAACGCAAGCTCCGCAGGGCAGAGAAGACAGAGCAGCAAACAGGAGGCGACGGCCAAGTATTTCTGCATTGTTTGTTGTGTATGGTGTGAAGTGTAATGGTCTGAAAAAAAAATAGAGACAACGGAGGGTGATAAAGTTTCTGTTTGCGTGGATGTGGCGGGACTATTGGGGCTCGAGGACAACGGAAAGATGGAGGAAGACGATTGTATGTGTTAACTCAACTAGCATCATAAAGGGAATTTGCTCTCTCACGTGAAACACCGTTTTAATGATTTCAAACCTACCCTAGGGTCCTTTTTTAACCAGTGTTCCCAGCGTTTGATATGTGCCCGTTTGTTTGACCACCAAACGGAATGGGATTTAGAGTTGATATTCGGGGAATTTAATTATCATTCCTGCTAGCCTGTTTTCTTTTCCAAATGCCGCCCTTCTAGGAACAAGAACTCGTCCTTTGTGTTAGGATTAACGGTGTTCCGTTACACAAATGTCCGGTTCGAAGCGAACTTCAAACCCCTCAAAACAGACCACACACCACAGCCATTGATCCGCAAATTGACTCTCGCGTTTTGTGTGTCCTTCTCTCCTCGTCATGTTAAACGACAATTCACCCCAATCAGAAACCATGCGGAAAGTCAACAGGAATAGAGCTTGCTGCATCGGGGTCAATGGTCGGTTGCCAGAACACGACTTCTGGCCCAAGCATTACGCTCACCACCAGTCCTACAGGTCGACGCGATTACCGTTACATATTTCGTCGTGTCGTCGTGGTTGCCTTTGCCACGGGGATACAGTGCGCTTTTGCCTTCTAAAGATATGCATGATGTCATCCAAGCTGATATATCTGTCGACAATTTTTGATTTCTGATTGGTTCCTTCGTGTGTAGATCATGATATATCGCCATGGACGGCCAGACATTCGCCTGCTCTGTCTAACACTCGGTTCACCTTTGCTCGTTTTACGTTCCTGTTCTTTTGCTTCATAGCTAGTGCTCCTAAAACACAAAAAAGTAACAGCGTTTATACAAAAGAATGTACACTTTAAGTTATTCACAGCCTCTTAAGTTGTCCACGCGCTCAACAGTCAAAGTTGCTCCTCCTCGAATCTGTACAATAGATCATCTGGAAGCATGGCAACAACACGCACCTCTTCGGCTGCCATCTCTCTCTCGGGAGAACCCTTTCCGCTTTTTGCAACCAAAAACTGGTTGGATCCCTATGTCCGCCAGTGCGGCTGACGAGTTGCGGTTGCTGTCGTGGCTGCTCCAGAAACGCTTGAGCGCAAGGGCGAGCTGGTGTGGCCACGGGCAAACGGGGCAGATAAGGTCGTGGTTGTGGCGGCGCTTCCTTGCCATTCGCCTGGAGGCTGCGGTTGTAGGAGTTGCGGTTGGAACAACCGTTCCGGCGAAGAAGAGCCGTTGGGCCGGAAAGAAGGCCCTTCTTGCGCTCCCGCTTTCGTCCTCTTCTTTGAGCTCTTCTTTGGAGCGTTTTTGGGGCGGTCCAGATGAAAGTCGAGTTCGTTGGGACCCTGGCGGAGGAAGCTTTTCTTCACTCTCATGCCTTTCTTCCTGCGGAGCTCCGTTAGCCGCTGTCGTTCGATGTCGAAGCTTGTTCGTTCCCTATTTTCATCACCTTCCTCGGGTTGACGTTTCTTCTTTGGTCGTTGCGAAACTCTAGACTTGTTGTTGGAGGTTTGCGACCGGTCCCTTTCAACACTTCGCCTCGGCTTTTTGGAAGGAGGTGAGCCACTGGTTGAGTGTCCGTTCTGAAGGTCATCGTCATCATCTTTTTCGCTCCGCTCTTCGCGAACTTCGATCTTGAGTTCTGCTGCTGAGTGCTGTGCTTGTTCACCCGTTCTTCTTGCGTGAAGCTCGGACCTGTTTGTGGGAGGTCCGTTTGTAGAGGAGGAGTGAGCGTAGCAGGCCGTCACCTGGTTGGAGTAGAGGGCATGAGTCGCGGGTGAAAAAGGTGATGAGCCCCGGCTCCATATGATCTGTTGTGGTGGTTCTCCAGGCCAACGTGACGAAAGGGATGGCAAACAGGATGCTAGAGTGGCGTAGGGTGCTGCAGGAGGCGGTGTCGTGTATGACGAGTAAGCTGAGGACAACAGAGGAGGTGGAGAGGGCCCGTTGAAGGGGGCTTCCAGCGACATCTTTCCTCGGTTATCCCTGTAAGAGAAAAAACAACAACCGCAGGGGGGCTGTTCTCCTGGTGGCGGAGGGGCAGAAGGCTGATAGGGATAGCTGGGCGGAGGGTAAGCCCGTGGGTCATGGTAGTAGTTGTGGAAGGCTGCTGTAGGATCTGGGGAGGAGGAGGATCCAGGAACAGAGCTGGGCGAAGGCTGTGGGAAAAACGAAGGGTGCATGGTCGTGGTTCCGATGGTGTCCTCCTATCTTGTCATTGTGAACAATCGAGCAATCGTTGGTCAGGTTGTTAACGGGCATCGAGAGCAAAAAAAAAAATAAACACGTTTCGATGAGAAGGGAACGTACGTTCGTTGTGGGGGAGTGTGCTTCGTGCGTTGTTTGTTGTGGTTGTTGCGATGTTTCAAGAAACCAAAAGAAAGAGAGAGAGAGAGAAAAAAAGAAAGAAAGAAAGCGAAGACTTGTATGGACTTTCGAACCTGAATAAAAAAAGAACCTTTTCAAAACAGACTCTCAAAAAAAAAAAAAGCAAACTTGCTTGTTTGTTGCACATGCACTCTCGCATTTTCCGCACACTTTCACACCACTTCCCCCGCTGGCTCCTGCCATAGGCAATCCGAGTCATTTCCTCCCAAAAGGGCCCTTTGCCGCACGCTCGTTCCGCAGGGTGGCCACCCGAGCCAAACGACCCCCCCCCCCCCTTTGTCGATCCGTCATGTGATGATGAGGGCCATCTGAGGCCATCTGTCGTTTTATCTGTGCGCAATCTGTTACAGATGTTGCGCTGCGCATCTATTCTAGATGATCCGTTGGGTAGATCCGACTGATAATCTGCTCTTTCATAGGGTCATGGGCAGATTCGTTGCTGCCAAAAGGAATAAACTGCAGCTCCCTTTGGAGGGGGGGGGGGTGGAGAGACAACGGAAGATGCCACGGGAAGCCGCGCGTAACGCCACCGGAATAAAGAAAAAAAGGCATGGGCATGGCGTGCTTCTTAAAGTAAGTTGGTTTTTAAAAAAAAACTTTGAGGAAATGCTTCTCTTTTTTTCCACCGAGGATCGATCTTTCTATTTGCGTTACACTTTCGGAATACAGGGGAAGAGGCGATCCACCTGGAACACGTTCCTGCGTCTTACTTGCTCGCAGGTTTCCGGTCCGTGAAGCACAGCTTGACCGGTTCGTTGGGGACCAGGATCAGCGTCATGATCTGGTCGGGTGTCTTCTCTCCTGCAAACCTGACGTCAAAGGCCTGCATGATTTGAGCGATGACGCTGTGCACTTCTGCCTCTGCCACTCGCCTGCCAACGCACATGCGGGGACCGAAACCAAAGGGAGTGGCGGCGTAGGGATGGTACTCTCCGGTAAGCCACCTTTCAGGGCGGTACTCCTCTGACTTGGGGAAGTATTTCTCCATTTTAGCCAACGTCGGGCTTAACATGTCCACCGAGACCTGTTTATGTTGTTGTTTCGTGTGAGAAGGGGAGCGACGGCTGAAGCAGTTAAAAAGCAAACTACCCCTGCAGGGATGCGATAACCCAGCATGTCAAACTCTTGTTCGAGGATGCGAGTATACAAGACAGTGATAGGATGCAGACTGCAAAGAAGAATGAGAAAGCTGGCAGGAAAGAATGAGACAACAAAGTCCTACCGAAGTCCTTCCCTGACACAAGCTTTGAGGTAAGGGAGTCTCTTGAGTGTCTCGACAGTCGGTTTCTCATTGCCTAACACCTCGTCCAGCTCTTGGTGCAACTTTGCTTGCGCCTCAGGATGTCGTGATAACTCGTACAACGTGAACAAGACGGTGAACGCCGTCTAGACAGAGATGTCAGACGAAAGGAGAGCTACAAAGGACAGAGAGAGAGGAACGTACAGTATCAACACCAGCAGCCAAAAGGTCAATACAGTTGGTAGAGATCTCTTCCGCCGTCAATCCATCCTTGCTGAGCAGGTGAGCAAGGAAGCTGGGATTGTCCTGGAGGGCGTCCTCACCCTTCTCCTCCACTAGCTTTCGGATCTCCTTGAGCTTGCGCTCGACATGCAGCTCCCCCACTTCCTTCACGTCGTCAAAGCATTGTGCCATCTTGTTCCACGTGGGCGTGTTGAAGAGCAGGTAAAATGGAGCACCGTAGAGCAGCTTGTGGGAGGCATCCAAAAGGCCATTGATGGCCTTCACAAACTTTTGGACGCTGGGATCTGGATTGGGAACGAGACAACCGACTCTTGCATCAAAGATAACTGTTCCTACGGCTGCAAAGAGACATAAGGTGTTAGTGCACGTTTCTCCGGAGCAGATGAAGCGAAGAAAAGAAGAGAACCCAAGGCCGTCTTTCGCAGCATGCTTACCCTCAATGCCAAAACGAGAGAGAAGGTTTTCCACGTGGGGGATGTGGCCGGACGAATCCACACGGCTGTTGCGCATGAGCTTCACCAGGTCGGCGCCGACCTCCACCATGGCAGGGACCCACTGCTCCACGACGGGCATGCGCAGCAACTTCTCGCTCAAAACTCTCCTGAAACGAACCCATTCTTCGCCGTTCCTGAAAAAAAGATAAGCAAGCGAGAAAGGAACAAAACATGAGAAGAGCCATGAGCAGAACGGTTAAACGATGAACAAACATATAGAGAAACCAAGGCTTACACTTGGAGGATACCAGGAAACAAGTTTCTGCTTTTACGAAAGATTGTCCAAACAGGCACGTCAGGTCTCCTGGGCACCTTACCAGCAGCCTGATGCACCCGGGCCACCTCGTCGGCATCCGCCAGCAGCAGACGCTTGCTACCAAAGAGGTCGTACCTCACAAGAGGACCATAAGTTTTTACCATATCGTCCATTTTCATGTGCATCTTTCGGAGGCCGCCAGGGTAGCGAAGGAACTCGATGAGGTTGCCAACGATAGGGTAGCCTTTAGGCCCAGGGATTGCTTCGTACGGCTTGAGGTCGGCTTTGGAAGTGGAAGAGGCCTTGTCATCAAAGTTCACGTCGGAGAGCTTGGCGTCCAATGAGTCAGCCAGAGAGGCAGCCGCGGCAGCCGAAGCGGAAGCAGCGGCGCTTTGTTTGGGAGGAGGAGACGGGGCAGCAGAGAAGGGGCGAACGGATAGACCTGGCAGAGAGGAAGCAGAAAGGGAAGAAGAAGGGCGTGAGAGGACTCGAGGAAGTGAGGAGCAACCGCGAAGCTCCACCGTGGAGAGGAGAGGTGCAGCGGAGAGGCCTCTCTTCATTTTATATTATTATAGTTGTTTGTAGTAAGAAGGGCAAACAAGAAATAGATTCTTTAACGAAACGACAGTTGCGGTCGTCACCATTAAAGGAAAGACACCAGAGATGAGAGGCCTAAAGGCTTACCCCGACAGGGAAGGAAGCAGAGCACTGCGCTTGGGCGAAGAGAGATGTCACCTCCTTTGTGACGTTGCCCTTCAACAACGGGTGGCTGTGAAGAGGGATTGTTAAGGGGGCGTGCTCGGATCATAAGGATCAGTCGTGTCGTCTTGAAAAAAAGTCGAGTGTTCCGGTCACGCTTGATCTACGTGTGTTTTCCTGCTTTTGTGACATTTTACAGATCAAGGGTTTTTTTTTTTTGTCGAGCAGGAACGGGAGGTGGTGTCGCCGTTTGTCGTCCGCGACATGGTTTTGTAGGGTTTCCCTGCTAAAGTTTAGAAAGGCATTTTCTAAACATTTTTTTTAGACAACCAAAAAAAAAAAAAGAAAGATGAACCGACAGGAGTATCAACGCCTTTATCAACGCAGCTACTATGCGCAAAAAAAACGAGAACGGGAGGAGAAGGAACAAGAGGAACAGCAGCGACAAGAAGAAGCTCAAGAGAAACTTGAAAGAAGGCGAGCACAACAAGCCGCATCAAAACGGCGTCGCCGAGCAGCTTCTTCTGCAAGTTTATGCTTGTCCTTGCCCTCTACTTCGCCCTCGCCCTCGCCCTCGCCCTCGCCCTCGCCCTCGCCCTCGCCCTTGCCCTCAAAGGAACAGTGCCAGCTCCAGAAAGAAAAACGATGTAAGCAGATGGCAAAGAGCCAAAGGCGTCTTCGAGCTCAGCAACAACAAGAAAAGGAGGAACAAGAAGCCAAGACACGGCGAAAAAGGCAGCTCCAGAAAGAAAGAAAGCAACGCCACCGAAACAAGTGTCGAAAAGAAGAGGAAAAGAAATCTCAGCAAAAGGAAGCTGCTGAGTCACTGAGCTCTTTGCGTACCCCATTCTCTTTAACCATACCTTCGTTTGCACTCCCTGCCTTGCTTCGTCACTCACCAGCAGGCTCCTTGAGCATCCCAGCATGTATGGTACCCTCCTTCTTGAGCCACTTGCCAACAACTTTTTTGTCAACCTCTTCACTGACCTCTTTGACAACCTCTTCGCCGACCTCCTCTTCGCCGACCCCCTCTTCACCAACCTCCTCTTTGCCAACCTCCTCTTCGCCAACCTCCTCTTTGCCGACCTCCTCTTCGTCGCCCTCCTCTTCACCAGGCTCCTCATCAAGGCCTACACCAAAAATCAAGTTGAATGGGAACAGATTAATAGCAGATATTGAACCGCCTCTATCCAACACTTTTTATCTAATCTTACGACCTTACTCCTCCACTCATCTTTCTCTCTTTCTCTCTCTCTCTCTCTCTCTCTCTCTGTGTTCATTGCTACGAGTTCTTCTTCTTGTTTTCTGCTCTTTCTTCTTTTCACCGCGCCACCACAAAAGCTGCAGCTCAATAAAACACTTCTCAACATCCATTGCTCAGTTCGTGCACTTCCTCAGCGCATATCAAATCCCATAATTTTTGCTAAAATGCCCTGCCGTAGCCCTTCGAGTATGGGACGAACCCGAGCACGCCCCCTTAAAATAGGGACCCAGAAGGAGAGAGAGAGAGAGAGAGAGAGAGAGAGAGAGAGAGAGAGAGAGAGAGGAACGGATAGCGAGATTTCTGCATCAGGTATTTGTTACAAAGAGACACGATAGCGTGCAATGGGTCTCTTGCTTTGTACATGGGTATGCAGCAGATCATGAAGTCGCGATCAGCATACTAAACAGTTGGCCTTTTGTTTTGAGGCACAATCCACTCTTGCTGCCTCCACCTGGAACACGGCTGACATGATGGTACTAACCATCAGGTGTAGCGCGTCTTTGACGTGTTCGTTCTTTTTGAGGCTTGTTTCTACGTATTCCATCTGAAGTTCATTTGCTAGTTCCTGCGTTGCAACGAAAGGAGATAATAGCGAAGAGAAAAGCGAGACGAGATTAAAGAGGAGAAGAGAAGAAAAAAGACCAAGACGAGAAAGTTATGAGAGGTTAGTGCACGGAAGCGAAGGGAACAAAAACATTACGAGGAGAAGTGTATTGATGGCAGAGAGAGAGAGAGAGAGAGAGAGAGAGAGAGAGAGAGACAGAGAGACAGAGAGAGACAGAGACAGAGACAGAGACAGAGACAGAGACAGAGACAGAGACAGAGACAGAGACAGAGACAGAGAGACGGGAGTAGAGAACACGAGAGAAGAACGAGGAGATGTGCATTGAAGAAAATGAGAGTGGAAGGAACCAGAGCTGATCCACATGAAACCACTCGCTCCTCCTTGAGGTCCGTTTTGTTTGCAACAAGGACAGTGAGTAGATGATGTTTGGAAGAGGAATGTATCACATCTCGCCATTTCCTGTTCAACCAATAGTCAGAATTCCGTTTTCAGTCCAAACGTACCTCCACCTGTAGCTAGCAAAAACTTACTTCACGTTATCAAAGCTTTTCTTCTTGGTGACGTCAAACAGAAGAAAGAACGCATTTGAGACGCCACACCGCCGACTTACACATGAGTCTCTTCTGAATTGGACCATGTCTGGTTGATCCCACTAACCCACACATAAGTTTATAACTCGAAAAGGCAGAAAGAGAAAAGAAGAAGAAGAAGAAGAAGAAGAAGAAGAAGAACAAGAAGAAGAAGAAGAAGAAGAAGAAGAAGAAGAAGAAGAAGAAGAAGAACAAGAAGAACAAGAAGAACAAGAAGAACAAGAAGAAGAACAAGAAGAAGAAGAAGAAGAAGAACAAGAAGAACAAGAAGAACAAGAAGAACAAGAAGAAGAAGAACAAGAAGAACAACAACAAGAAGAAGAAGAAGAAGAACAAGAAGAAGAAGAAGAACAAGAAGAAGAAGAAGAAGAAAAAGCAGAAGAACAAGAACAAGAACAAGAACAAGAAGAAGATAGAGAGATTGAGGGATAGAGAGATAGGGAGAGAGAATGTACGAATTCAATGTTGACTTTGACATTTTGATATGAGACAACCGTTGCTTTGGGAAGTAAAAAAGATAGCGACTTGCGTTCCTAAAGCAAGAGTAAGAATAGAGACACGCAAAAGGAATCACAAGAAGTAGCAAAGCAAATGGCTACATACGGAACCCATGAACTGTCTAGACTGTTGATGTTAATGAGTGTTGTGAGTAACCTGTTCTCTATTCGCTCCTCTCTATCCCTCTCCAAAAGAGGAGCACCTACCGTGAACTTGCTTATAAAGTTCGTCTGGTCGTGTTCATTTGGTTAAAGGTAACATATACAAGGAAACACAAAAAAGTACCTTTCCAACAGACTCGTCACCTACCACGCCCACTCTCAGCTTATAGTCAACGTGTGTCCCCGACCCTTCACAACTCAGAAGCGGAGAAGGTGACGAGGATAGCAACTGCAACATACGCTGCCTCCGAGCTTCCTTCTTCTTGCGAGCGTTACAATGTTGTTGAAGAAAAACCGCCTTCCAGCTCTTATTGTCCTTGTCAGCCTTTTGAATAAGCTTCGAAGGAGCAACACGTTCTAGGTATTGCTTCCAAAGACTTGGAAAACACTAATGCTTAGAAAAAAAAGTATAGAGCAACAGAAGGATAGATGTTAAACGTACTTGGACAGAGGCCCAACATGATAAAAGAGCTGGCAAACATGCGTCACATTGAGACTATCCCGAATCGTTGGTAGCATGTCGAAGATGCCCACCAGAATCTCGCACGGAAGGTCCTGCACCGTTGCCATTCCACTGTGTATTGTTGTCGTTTGCCGTCTCTCAGTCTTTCCTTTCTCTATTGCTTAACAAAAAGGAGTACTTTTGGGAATGGTATTATACTCGGAGCAAGCTGCTCGCCCGTGTCTCTTTGTGTCATGCAAATGAATTAAATATCAACTAATATCAAAAACGTCGTCTCCATCAGAAACGAGCATCAAAGTATGTCTGTGTCAAAGGCATGCACCACATGCTCAATAAACCCGGCCATATCCTTGGGCAAGTCCCCCTCCTCTTTGGCTCTCCTGCAGAACCTCTGGTACATCTCTCTCCGCAACATCACACAGTCTTCCAACACTCGTCTATCCACCTTTTCTTCTTCCGTGCCTTCTTCTCCTGATGCTTTGTTCTTGGCTCTGTGCCACTCTTCCTCGTAGCCTCTGCACAAAGAGTTGGTGAAGGCAGCCTCATCCAACGGCGGAGCATTCTCGCCAGTTAGTCCGGGTATGCCGCCCCGTGCTGCCATTCGTACAGCCCAAATGGGTTGAGCAACGTCATAGAGGAACCACGCGCGTTGGGTCTGGTCAAAATCGAACACGTCGATGTGGCCTTGTTTGTCCACAAAAAAGTTGCTCGGGTTTACATCGCCATGAATCACTCCAAAGGATGAAGAAAGTGAAGAAGAAGTGGTTTCTTCTATTGGAGCTGCGTTGCTTTCTGCATCTTGAGTGAGTGAGGAGGGAGGAGAAGGAAGATGGGCGATGGAGACACCTCGGAGGATGCCATCATGAACGTCATCCCATGGTTGTATACGAGCGGCCACTTGAGGGTGCACCCTGGCAAAGCTTCGCGAGGCGAGGTGCAGTTGCGCCATCCACCTTCCTTGCTCCTCCACGAGGGCTGCATCGGTGGCCCACAACCATTCCGTGAAGACCACAGGCCCTCCCTCGGCGTAGCGGGTCACAACCACGATGGTTCTGTGGTGGTGGCCTATATCTCCAGCGCCGGGGGCGTCATCGCTGAGGCGAAGGCCTGGCTCGATGGGACCGCAGGCACGCACGCCGGCTGCCACGATGTAGCGCAAGAACGCGAGCTCATCTTCGATGCGAGAGAGACATCCTGGCGTTGCCGTTGCGCGGACTATCACTTTCTTTTTTTTGTTTGTTGTTGTGTGAATGACGAGGAACACAGTGTGACGAGGAAAAAGGAAGGAGAGAGAGAGAGAGAGAGAGAGAGAGAGGAAGTATACTTGGCCATCGTGGAGGTGACCGGTGTAGGTGACGTTCTGCGAGGACTTGAGACGAGGGCCAAGCTTGGAGCCTGGCCAGCCGGCCTCAAAGGTGGCGGCCACCACAGCATCGTCCACTGGCGTGGCATCAAAGAGGCGCTTCTTCCGTTGTTTCTTTTTTAATGTTTCATTTTGTTTTTATCAACAACAAGGCAGAAAGGAGAGAGAGAGAGAGAGAGAGAGAGAGAGAGGAGAACAAGAAGAGAAGGGCAGAGAACGAAGAACACTTCTCGCTTTACCTCTGCTTGCATTTTCTTGCCGTAATTTGCTTTTATGATGCGGAAAGAATCAAGATAATCAAAAATATTTCATCTATTTTTGGTAAAATTATCGGACAAAATTGAAATACTACAAAACAAACTATTCAACTTTCGATCAAACCTGAACGAAAAAAAATTGCTAAGGATAATCTTTGCCCGCTATCGTTCCTCCTGCGAAGCTTCGCCCAACAAATCCTGTCGAGACAAAGAAGAAGAAGAAGAGGTTTGCTCGTGCTCCTCGTAGACCAGCCGTCTCATGCTCTTCGAGGCAATGTTTGGTCGAAACGCTTTCTCCAAGCTTTGTTTGGAAGAGTAGGTGCTGTTGTGGTTACGACAGGAAATCCCCTTTTGGCTGCTCCAAAGCTCCTTCCTGCTCTCCATGGTTTGTTTCCACCGTTGTTCAAGTTCCGTGGAACGGGGTCGAAGAGAGGCCTTCTCCTCTTTGCCCTGCTGTCGTTTGTTGCTCTTTCTGGTGGGTAGGCCCTCGCGAGAAGAAGAGGTGGAGGCTGCCAAGGAAGGCGTGGACATGCTTCTCTCTCGTTGAACAAAAGGCTCCGAGAGGGGAGGCCAGCTCTGGCTGTTCCTTCGTTTCAAGCGTTTGCCCACGGAGCTTGGAGAGTTGCCCATAGTGCTTGTCCGGTAGGTACGTCTGCTTTTTCAAAAAAATCGTTTGGTTTGTTTTTTCTTTTGAGTTTTTGTTTTCTTTGAACGGGAGAGAAAAAAATTTGAACACTCGCCCTTCAACCAAAAAAAAAAAAAGAAAAGGAACGTAACTAGGGGACAAACCCCTAAAACGCTAGAGCGTTACATTAATTATCGTCAATAGGAAATATTTTATTATTGATCTCGCTGCGAGATTTCCTTCAGTTTGCTGGCTATATTTTGTGGACAGTCCAACGAAGAAGACCCCTCAAGAAACAGTCCTGGAAAGTATTTGTCGACATTAGCATATCCTGTCGACTGGAAGAAAGCAAAAAGAAAGCCAAGAGGCCGAGTAGAAGGGCGCAGGGTCTTCATCTCTTCTCCAAGTTTAGGGGGGGTTTTTTTTTTTTGGGTTGCACAATGGTTGGTTTGTTCTATCTATCTATCGATCTCTTTCCTTCTGAACATAGTGTGCCACTGTGTGTTTCTAACTCTAACTTTGGAAAAATCATCTCACAGAGTAAACCAGGTTCAGCCGGCATTGCCTCCGACACCAACGCGAATGTGGACCGGAGAGAGCGCTTGAGGCAGTTGGCCCTCCAAACCATCGATCTTGCCAAAGACCCCTACATCTTCAAAAATCACCTGTACGATTCTGAAGCGCTCATTTTCTTCTTTTGGCTGGAGATTTGGCTAACACACATCATAAACAGGGGATCGTATGAATGCAAACTTTGTCTTACACTTCACAACAATGAAGGCAACTACTTGGCACACACACAAGGCAAAAAACATCAAACCAACCTCGCGAGAAGAGGTACACACCTTTTCCTCTTGTTCTCTCCTGCCTTAATACCTCGCTTTGCCTCTTGCCGCCCATTCGCTCACCCTTTTCTTCACCACTCACTCACTCACAGCTGCACGAGAGGCAAAAGATAGTCCTGCAGCGATGGTGCCTCCACCCTCCATAACAGCCAAACGGAACATGATGATGATGCCTATGATGAGGATGCCCAAAATCGGACGGCCAGGCTACAAAGTCATTCGACAGATAGACCCCACCACTGGGCAAAAGAGTTTGATCTTTGAAATCAAGTATCCTGAGATAGCGGAGGGCATGCAACCAAGGTTTTGTTTCTTCTCTTTCCCTCGTTCTCATTCTTCGTTTATCCTTCTCTTTTGACTCCGCAACGTTCTCTGTCTCTTTCGCTCTCTGCTGTGCTGTTTGTCTTTCTTCGTTTTAACCGGTTCTGTCTTGCTTATATTGTTCTTATTTTTGATTTGTTCTTTAATCGGTTACCAAAGGCATCGGTTCATGTCGGCGTATGAACAAAAGGTGGAGTTGCCAAACCCAAAGTTTCAATACTTGTTGTTCGCAGCGCAGCCCTATGAGACGATAGCATTCAAGATTCCTAGCTGGGAGATAGACCGAGGAGGAGCGGGAAAGGACAGTAAGATCTACACCAACTGGGACCGAGACTCTCTTACATTTACGGTACTATTCCCTCCATCTTTCTTTTTTTTGTTTTTGTTTTAAAGGATTGTTTCTCACATTTGTTATTTTCTTTCCTCGTTTATACAGCTGCAATTCCATTACAAAGTGACGGGAGCGAAACGCGAGGACAACGAGGAGGAAGAGGAGGAAGAGGAGGAGCAAGAGTACACAGAGGAAAGACATGCTTTACCAACCGTCAAGGAAGAACAGTATTGATCCCTCAACTCCAAAAGAAATAAAACCTGGTTGAAGCTCTCTCTCTTTTTTTTCTGTTCTTTATTGCCTAATAGGTTGGGTGCCACCTTAATCCTCCATGTCGACTCGAACAATAATTCCTAATCACAAATCGAGGGTCCTTTCATAAATCTCGCCTTTACTTCCTCACCGTGAATTTAGGTTCCCCATTTGACGGTCGAGGGTTCTCCTCGTGAATTTTTCGGAGCAGGCATAGGCGAATCTTTTGTAATCTATTCTCCCCTTTCGCACCCTCGCGCTGTCAATGTCACGGGCATTTAGCTAAAATTTTCTTCCGATGTTCCTGGTTGGTCGGAAACACCTTAAACTTATTAATTCATAAGGCGTTGGCGCTCCATAATTGGTCAACCTTGTCGACAAACGCAGACAGGTGCGCTGCGATGCTGTTTTCCGTTTAAGGTGGGTGAATTTTTTTTTTCTGTGTTTCTACTACTTCCCTTGCGGTTCCCCCTTTTTCGGTGCTTTTTTTTTTGGGGTGTTGCTTAATATTTTTTTTTTCCTGTTTCTTCTTCTTCGTCTGCGGCAAAAATGGTAGATATCCCACCCCACGACCATAAACTTCCCACCCCACCGATAAAAATTCCACCCCTCAGGTAAAAGTCCCAACCTATTAGGGTGACATGAATTATGAGTAACTCTATCGTTACATTGCTACTGTGTTTCTCTTTGCTTGGCGAGAGGAATAACCGTTGTAAAAGAAACTGTCAGGAATTGAAAGCATGCTGTATCCTTGGTCAACGGTTATTCCTCTCACCATTCTTGCCCGCCATACTTTTCTTTTTGTTCCCGCCTTTTTTTTTCAAAAACGTTACCGTTACTTTTTCTTGGGTTGTAACAAGGTCTTCTTCTTTAACTTTTTTCTTTCAACTAGAAACAGCTACACACAACCATCACACACCTTTTTTGTTTGTTTGGCTTTTTGTTTTTTCCTTTTTTTTTTTTCTCATTATGGAAGCGAAGAAAAAAAGATTTGCCGAGATTTACGGGTGGATTTTTGAACGAAAGGTTCCATTGCAGCAGCTTTCACGGTTGTACAATGGTGGAGAGGATGCTCCGCCCTTTTATCGAGTCCAATGGAGATCAACTCGTGGGCTTACAAAGCGAACAGGAGTGAAGGTGCTTAGTAATCCGCGGACCACCCTTGAAGGAGTGAAAGTGTTGGTGGCGCCTAAAGTCAAGAAGGTGAAGAATGGGGTCCTTGAGGTTGCACTCAGCGAGAATCTTCACTGCTCTGGCGGCTTTGCCTGTGCTCCTCCTGCAAGAGGAAAGAAGAACAAAAAACTAAAGGACTGTGAAGTACAAAGCCGTTGGGTGGTGTTTAGAGATGAGCTAAACACTGCCTACATCTACATCCAGAAGGAAGCCCAAAGCCACGGACCTGGGTTTTGCGCGCCTTCCGCTTTGCCTATGCCACCTGCGCTTCGGCAGTGGCTCCGCCAGATGGATGGGCAAGGAACAAAAGAAGACGGAATGAATGGGAGAGGAGGAGCAATGACGGCGCACGAGCTGCAACGAATGTTGCTGGGGGGCGCTTGTGAGCTGGTCAAGGATGCTCGGGATGAACCCACTGTGCAGGAGATTGCCACTGTAATCCACAACGGAAGGAAAAAACTGCGAATCGGCAAGAAAGGGCAAACCAGAGCAGAAGCCCTCCAAGAGGCCTTGAATCGGCCAGAACTGGCTTCTACTATCCTTTTCCCACCTTTGGAGAGCCGGGAAACGTACATCCTTGATCGCACGGCGGCCCGTCGGCCATGGATGATTTTTCTGATCGCGCCTTATGCAGTCACTGTGCTTCAGCGATGGGGTAAGGATGTAGTCGGCCTGGACAGCATCTACAAGCTATCCAAGTCACATCACCCCGTTTGGGCACTGGTGGTGCAAGATGACTTGGGACGGAGCTGGCCTGTTGCCTTCGCTGTTGCTAGCAAGGAACGCGCAGCAGTTGTGCGCTTTTTCCTTTCGTCTGTTCGTCACTTTTTTGAGACACAGACGACAACGATCTACTCCCCAAAACCTACGTGGCAACCCTTCGTAATGATCGACAAAGACAAGGTGGAGCGTAACGGGGCGACAAGTGCTGGCTTTCAGGTGGTGTTGTGTGACTTTCATGCACAACAACTGTGGAGAAAAAAAGTTGCGCAGTATGGTTTGTTCTCTCTCTTTCATGCATCTGCTCTCTCCCTCTCGTTGTTGCTCATACAAGTAGAAACTAACAATAATACCAAACAACAAGGGAAGGATGATGGATGTGTATTGGGTTTGTTAAAAAGACTGCAACATGCCATGACAGAAGATGCAGAGGAAGAAGCAACAAAAGTGTTGAAGAACTATTGCCAAAAAAAGAGGATTACCCGTTTTTGGCAGTACTTTGACAAGAACTGGCTTTCTCCTCCATGGGCATCAACGTGGAAAAGCATTGATCGTCCTGGGTACCGAGAGGGCTTGTGGAATACCAACAATGCAACAGAGACGATCTTTCGTAGCATTCTTCGTGATTTCCCCTGCAAAGGCACCAAAGGGGATCACAACTTGGTCTTAACGCTAGCAGACAATGTGTTTCGCCGCTACAATGTGGAGCTCAACCGCATCGATGTACTACAGCAACGCCCAAGCCTTGGTGTTTGCCGGCTTTGGAGGAGATATCAAGAGGGATTGCGGCTGGCACAGCACCAACAGAGTGAGAAACAGAAAGAAAAAGAAGAAATAGAGAATGGCAGCAAAAACGATGACAACACCAACGACAGAGAGGAAAAAGAGGTAGAAGAAGGATTGAACGCACATTTTGTAGAGCTTGCTGACGGCGTTTTCAAATGGAATGAGTACGACGTGACTATAGAATTGCCTTCATGCACCTGTCCTTACTTTCGGTATTATGGTAGGAGGTGCAAACACGTTTTTGGACTTGCTGCTCATCTACAGAAAACATTTTCAGATCAGACCCTTTTAGAGCTTGGGCTGAAAAGACAAACAAGACGCACCAACAGCAGCACCTCACAAGTGGCAAGAATAGTTGAAGATGACATCGTTGAAGCAGATGATACTGACTCCCTGGAGCAACGTGTAGCGCCTGTTACCCTTGATGATGAAGATGTGGATGGAGAGGAGGGAGATGAACAGGACGAGGAACAGCAGGCGCTGCTACTGTTGGAGGAGCCATCGATGGATGAACTTGGTGAGGACGACGGCGGAGATCTTGAGGAAGAAACTTCTGAAGGAGAAGAACACAACAATAAGAAAGAAGAGAAGGAGGAGAAGGAGGAGAAGGAGGAGGAGAAGGAAAAGGAGAAAGACAAACTGAATGCAAACAAAAATCAAGGAACAAAGCATCAACATCCAGTGGAGCCAAAAATCGAGTACTCTAGCAAGGAAGAAGCAGAACAAGCAATCGCATATGCTACAGGGAAGTCATCACCTGGGAGGCCGCGCAATACAACAAAGCGGCCGAAAGTAGCAACCAACCTGCGACTCACAGAAGAATGTTTGCTTGAATTAAGTTAGTATCTCTTTTTTTTAAACAAAATCTCTCCCTCCTTTCCTACTTTTAGCTAACACCTCACACAAACACCAGAAACCGAACGTACCTTTCAATCAAATTTAACAAAACCTGAAACAACAAATAAAAAGGCAGCGGCGGTGGCGGCGGCTGCACCAAAAAAACAACAAAATCAAAAAACAAAAACGCAAAGTGGTATGTTTGTCACTTTTTGTATCAAGCAGATTCTTTTTCTGAAGTTGATTTTTGTCATTTTTGAAGAGTGCAAAGCAAAGCGTACCTCTCAATGGCAAAAGAACTGTAAAACGGAAGAGATCTATGGCGTCGCACCCGTGGTGAACTACCAGGATCCCCGAGTGGACAAAAGGAAGCCTCTCTCTCCAAAACGACAACTGAAGCCCAACCCACGGTACCAGAAAACACAGGTCGTGAAGCTCCTCTCTCCTCAAAAAAAAAGAACAGAACGAAGAAAAGGTGCCCAGCGTGACAAAGAAAAGACTGGCCAAAAGAACAAAACGAAAAAAAAAAGCCCCCTAAAAAATAAATTTTTGATTTTTCTGATCCCTTTTCTCCACTCTCTAAAATAATGGCCAGCGCACGCTTTGGTGGCAAAATAGCACAAAAATAATAGGTTGTTATAAATACATATTAGGGTGGGTAAATTACCTGAGGGGTGGGACGTTTACCGAAGGGGTGGGACTTTTAGCGTTGTGGGGTGGGACGTTTACCCGATTCGCCATCTTCAACGTCACACTTTTCTTCTTGCGCAAAGCAAGCCGTCTCCATACAAAAATTTTGTAAGGAGGCAGAAGCAACGCTTGGCATCATGAATAAACCTCGCCTGTTGGAGCCCTTTTGCTTTAGTGGGACTTGAATGATAATGATGACGTTCTGTTGTTGTTCTTCCTTGCTCATGGGAGCGTCCAGGTTTTTAGCCGGTTCTTCGCCTTTTTGTTGTTTCTCTTTGCGAGCGTCGGAGAGGCGTTGGCCGATGAAACTGGCCTTTTCTCCGTGTTTGTTAAAGTAGAGCTTCTGTGAACCGTTTTCCACGACCTGGGCGGAAGTACCCTGCGCCGTAGCTACTATCGCCAACACTGCTGGATCGCCGGAGTAGCTCTGGTAGTTATAGAGGGACACGTTGAATGTTGCATCTCCGCTCTGGAGTACGTGTACATTGCTGTCAGTCAGCCAACGAAAACAGAGCAATGAAAAGAAGCAAGGGGGAAGGGTGGGCTAACCTGAGGAACGGGAAGGAAACAAGCTTGAGCGGAGACAATGACGTGACTGTCGCGCTCAGCGGCGTGAAGAGAGGTTTTAGAGCCCGTCCAGCTGTCCGGTTTGGACAAGTAAAGCTTCATGTGTTGCAAGTACTCCGTCAAGCTGACCGTGTAGAGTTGCTGATCTTGCAGCTCGTTGCCAACCACCAGTGGAATCTTGTCCATCTCCACATCCCACGTCAAATCTGTTTATTGTTCAACAAAGACAAAACGAAAGGTAAGACGCAAAGCCAAAGCTACGTATCACAGGTCCTAGGTAAGATCCAAACCTTCAAAGTTGGGATAGCGAATAACGGGAAGAGCGTGGTCCTTCACCATCAAAGTCATGTCCGAAATGCAAGGACCCCAACAAGATCCCTTGCTGCACGCAAAGAGAGAGAGAGAGAGAGAGAGAGAGAGCATTAACAATGTCAGCAGAGTACAGAGAGCAAGAGAGAAAGGGAGTGTCTTCAAACCTTCGAGCGCAGTCTTCCCAACTGACGGTTTGAATGCTCATGCCGTGGTTGCCCACCAGTTTGGAGGCTTTAGAGTCGGAGGTCATTCGCATCACTTTGTTGACGAGGGTGGTGAAGGCCTCGTCGCGCAGCCTCTGGGTCTCTTCCGTGGAGAGCGTGGTGCTGGTCATGGCGACCAAAGCATCAATGCACTGCTCCAAGTTGTCGTTCTTTGTCTGCAGCACCGACTGGATGGTGCTGGCGTCCAGGTCGGGGAACATCCCCTTCAATTGTTGCACTTTGGAGGAGGAATTCATTGTCGTTGAAACGCGGTCTAATGTGTCTGGGGAAAATAACAAAGCGAAACTTTAGGTTTTTTTTATAGTTGACAAAAGTTTTTAGGTTCAACAACAAAACGCGAAAACAAACCGACCAACAAGCGGTAGGCGCAAAACCTTCGCCGAACCCAAGTCAAAGCCGTCCTGCGCTGTTTCTTTTCGTGGGTGCGTGTCGACAAAAATTATTGCAAAAAGGAAACGAAACTCTAAAAAAGGTGAAGAAAGCGGTAGTGGCTTCACTGCAAACATAGTGGTCTCACAGAATACATTCGTTCGTGTTGCTGTTTGAAGCCGCCGGTTCTTTGGCTACACGATGTCGTAGGAAGAAGAAGAGGAGCTGCGTTTCACCAGGCAAACCACCACTGGAACCGTCACGAGGAAGAAAACCCAGGCACCAAGCATACTGCCAAAGATGGCCCAGTACAAGCTTACTCTGGGATAAATGGTGTATTCCACCAGCAGCACCGTGTTGGGTTCTGTCGGTGGTACCAACGACTCAATCACTACCACCTGTGGTCGTCATTGTAAGGGTTAAAAGAGAATACAGAGAGAGAGAGAGAGAGAGAGAGAGAGAGCGAGAGTGAGAGAGAGAGAAACGTACGTCTGAGGAGCTCCGGTCCAGATCGAATGTACAGGAGGACTGTTGGCAGGTCTCTTTCGGGTTGCTCAAGTTATAGGTTGTGAGCTGCAACGTGAAGTTAGCCTTTCCAGCTACGGTGGCGGATTTTTGCCTATTGAGCCACGCCACAAAATAGTCATCCTCTGTTCTGGCCTATTCGAATGGGGTAAAAAAAGAAGAGTGTTCAGCCTTTTAAAGCCAAACGCTCACCAAAGAACAAGAATGATGTTGCATTACCTGAAAGGTGTTATTATCAGCGGCAGCATAGACATGCATCATCCAGCTCTGGTCGTAATGGTTTGCCCATTTGTCAAAGTTGTGCTCTCCTATATATGTCATTTTATGTGAGAAAGCACAACAACAGCAGAAACAAGAAGAAGCACATACAAACCTTTGATCAGGTACCAGTCTAGAGAAGCATCGGCAGTCCAGTTGACGCTGACGACAGAGCCAGGCAACAAGTGGTAGGCATAGTACTCGTAGCTGCCATACGGCACGGAGAGCGCCTGTTGCTCCGTTCGGTTCACTTTTTGCGGGGTGTGAGGCGGTTTGTGAGAGAACTTGTAGCTGCGCACGCGTGCCACGTTCTCCGGAGGTACCTCCACCTCCACTTTGGCTGACCACAAGGTGGACGGATCGACCAGCTCTGTCTCAAAGGTTGCCAACTCGACTCTTTTGTGTTGTTGCGTGTTTAGGGTTTGACAAAAAAGAGGGAGGAAAGGGAAGTGAAAAAAACCAACTTTTCCGTGCTGGTATGCCAAGGAGCAAGAGCCATGACCACAATGAAGAACACGCCAAAACAGAATAGACAAACGCATAGCCCGAGGAAGGGCGACCTGGCCCGCACACGAAAGCCTCCTCCTCCGCCTCCAAAGTACGTTACCGAGGAGGACGAGGTGTAAGAAGGCCGGTAGCTCGTATGGTGATGATGATGGTGATGTTGATAGCTGGGGGAAGAGGAGTGGTGGTGATGCCCTCCGCCGAACGTGCCTCCTCCGTGCTTACCCATTCCTTCTTTCTCTTAAGTTTTTTTTTTTGTAATATTACACACAACAATAAAGAACAAAAACAAGAATGGTATTTTACATTTGAAAAGAAAATATGGAAAAAGAAGAAGAGGAAAAGAGAGGCGCCGTTTCCTCTTCCAATTCAAACTTTTCCGAGTTTGAACAAAGAGAAAAAGCACGATAACGATAGGGTTTGCGAACGAAGGGCAACGAAGGGATAGACAAAGGACCGAACAGCACAGGACAAGATGCGTCTTAAGACTACAGAAAAAAAAGGACCCGCTCTCTTTGAAAATGGATTGGTGCATTCCACCGATTTTCCGTTCATCGATTTTTCTCTGGTGCACCTCATTGGGTAGTTCAAAAAAAAATCAAAAAAGAGAGGAAAGGAAGAGAGACAAAAAAAAGAGTATGCATCAAGGAGGTTCCTTGCTCGGTTGTTTTCTTGCGTTGTGCTGCCTGTTCGCTTTGGCCCTGTGTGAGAACGGCTCGATCACATCCTCCCTTGATTCGGACTCCTCCTCCTCTGCTGTGGATGACGGCCAGCACACACCTAAAGAAGAACGCGCTGTGATGCGGCGGGAGATTCTTCTGATGGGTGGCAGCTTCATCCTCACGCTTGGCTTCATGGTCTACTATTACGTCTACGAGAGGAAGCTCGGGACAAGGCAACTGGACACAGCGACTCCATTCCAACAGGAGTAGAAGAAAACCCGTTTTGATTGTTTGTTTTTTTAACCGACAGGAACAGCAGAGCTGCTTCCTTTTGTTGTTATTTATGTATGTAACACAAGTGTTTCACTTCTTTTTTCCTTCTTTTTATTCGCTACAACAAAGAAGAAAGATAAGAAGAGGGACCACCGCTGCCACCAGCAGCAAAGATCTCGTCCAACAGCGTGGCCAAGCGAACGCCGCCTGCTATCAACCTTTGTTGAACGACCCGCATGTTCCTTTTGTAGTACCAATCGTCCAATTGAGGGGCTTCTTTGTTGTTGTTGAAGGCGGAGGGGCTCTTCAGCTTCATTTGGTCGTCCAACTCTTCGTTCTGTGGCTTGGTGAACTGGTACACGTCGAAGCGAGTAAAGTTGTAGGACTCGTCCGCCCAAACCGTTACGTTGTGGATTGATGTGTATCTATTCTCAACCAAATGAATAAGAACGAGAGATATGATTGAAAAGGAGAGAGAGAGAGAGAGAGAGAGAGAGAGAGAGAGGGGAGAGGTAAGAGAAATAAAGAGCAAGAAGAATAGGACTATTAGACAAGAAAGGAACAAGAGAGAAAAAAAGACAAAAAGAAATGAGAGAGAGAGAGAGAGAGGAAAGAAACCTTTGCACGATTCCAGGTTCATTCTTCATCATGTCCTCCAGGACGTCAACCAGGCTCATCCAGGGTTTGCCATCCAAGTATCGAGTGATCATGTAGGTGTCCCAAACGCTGTGAAGGTTTGTGTGTTTGCTAAAGAATGTGACGTTGACAAGATTGCCTCCTTCATCGTCGCCGTAGCCCACGTGAAGGGGTTGATGGATGTCGCCCACAAAGTGTGTCAAGAAGGAAAGAGGACAAGGTTCCACCTTTTCGTCAAAGCTGCATGGAGGACCAGAAAACCCTTGCTTTGTCAGGATGCCTGTACGGACATACATAACGAGATAAAAGAAAACAGGTTGGATTTCTTTCATGCACAGAAGAAGAAGAAGCAGAAGAAGAACAAGAACAAGAACAAGAAGAACAACGAAGAAGAACAAGAAGAAGGAGAACAAGAAGAACAAGAACAAGGACAAGAACAAGAACAGAGAAAGAAAGCGAGAACAACATACGGGTGTAATTGGCAATAGAACGCACGACACAGGCGGGTGGGTCAGGACAGTATTCTAAGAGGAACTGGGTCGCGTCCCTTGGCAGGTTGCAAAAGTGCAGTTCAAAGCTCCACTTGCCCTACAACAGAAACAAAGAAGAAAAGCAAGACACGAAAGTGACTCATGTCAGCGGAGATGGGATAAAAGTTTGCAGGAAGAAAGAGTAACAACAAAACCTGCGGGGTGTGATCGTATCCGTCTGGAAGAGTGGAAACCGAAGAAAGAGGCTTTCCTCCAAGGTAAACTTGCAAGGCCTTTTGTGCAGTGAGGTAGACGTAATCCACTGATTAAAAAAAGGGTGACAAGAAAGACAAAAAAAAAACAGCAGTTGACGAAGAAGAAAAAAAAACGCACTTTCTTGGTCAATGGTTTGATGTTTCTCTCAGCGATCTCCGCCACGACGTGGTGTCCATCGTAGCCCCAGCCTTGCGTTCCTGTTGGCCCCACCGTCAAACAAAGTAACGCAGCCACTCCGACCCACACAAGCAACCACGCAACGAAGCTCTTGTCTCCGCTTCTCCCCATTTTAGTATGTTAATTGTTTTTTTTGTTGTTGTCTGTATGGCGTTTTGCTCGTGAACCAAAGTAAGAAAATGGAGAAGAAAAAGTGAGGAGGCCACCACTTTCAAAACAGCCCTGCTTGCTGTGGCTGTGTAGTGGTGATGATGATGATGGCCAAAACGTAAAGTTGGTCAGGTGCGCGTCAGGTGTGTCTTCGTGTGCTTGTTTATTGTCGACCAAAAAATAAGCAAAATAGAAAGATGAATGCATGGGGGATGCGAGAGAGCGAGAGAGAGGTGTGGCTCCTGTGTGTGTGTGTGTGTGTGTGTGTGTGTGGAGTCATGATGGGTTCAATTGTGGGTGCAGCTGTTGGATGTAGGGAAGGGCTCCTGTTTGCTGGGATTACTCAAAGGGACTCTTGGGTGGCAGTTCCACGAAGAGTAAGGCTGAGGCGTAGAAGCATCGGGTGGAAGGTTCGTTGCCATAGGCTGCCGTCACAGCCATAAGGAGGTCCTCAGTAGTGTCCGGTTTGTTAGTGCACCACTGGACAGCTCGTTTCGGCAAGCCTTCATTCTTTTTCTTCCCTTTGCTTCTTCCTTAAGAAAGGCTGGAAGGAGTTTGCGAGCCACCTCGTCAGTTCGCTTCCCCCGAAAGGTGGCCTCTCTTTTGCTCTGCTCCAAGGGGTCACCTGATGGGATGACGTCCACCAGGAGCCTGGCTCTAAAATGTGAACGAACAAAGTTGATCAAGTGGTAATCACTCTCGATACTCTCCTTCGAAATGTGGATGTAGCCTGGAAAGGTGTCACACACCACGAACACCTTTTCAGACTCCTCCCAGTGTGACAGCGGCAAGGAGAAGAAGCATTGGAGAGAAACGCCCAAGCCTAGGCTTGTGGCGGCGTCGTAGAGCAACGCATCAAAGCCTTTCAGCAGAACGGAAAGATTGGAGGCGTTCGCAAACTGCTCTGTAGAATAGGTGTGTTGATAGTGGAAGGCAAGGGTAACGCCGCGAGGAAAGAAATCCTTGTCCTCGAGGACGGCTTTGAGCTTCTTCTTCATCATGTCCATATCCAGCACTTGTTTGCTTCTACTCTCTCCTCCATCCGTTACGTGCAATCCGAACAAATCCCGGAAGCGAGGTGATGAGAGTAATAAACGGAGCATTGAACCCTCCTCCTGCTCCTCCTGCTCCTTCTCTTGCTCCTCCTGCTCCTCCTGCTCCTCCTGCTCCTGCTCCTGCTCCTCCTGCTCCTCCTCCCATTCTGTTTGTTCTTCTTGTTCTTCCTCCTTCTCCTCCTCCTCCTCCTCCTTCTGCTCCTCCTTCTCCTCCTCCTGCTCTTCCTCTCCTGCTCCTCTCTTCCTCCTCCCATTCTGTTTGTTCTTCTTGTTCTTCCTCCTTCTCCTCCTCTTCCTCCTCTTCTTCCCATTCTTCTTCCCATTCTTCTTCGTTGCACTGGTCGGTGTAGAAGTTGTAAGTGAGTGTGATGCGGTGACGGGAAGGATTTCATGCAGGCAACTTGAATAGAACGCCGCCCATTTCACGGTACATTCCGACTTGCCTAATTCCTGTTGCTCCTCGTCGTCTTGCTCTCTCTCTGCCCCCTTCTCCTCTTCTTCAGCGGGCTGCTGCTTCTGACCGGTCGTGGACAAGTCGAAAACCACTTGCGATGGGGCATGTCTCACAACGAGCTCTCCTCCCTGGAAGGATGTAGGAAGGCAGACCACCAAAGATCCAAACATGTAATTCCCGCGAGGTGTGTCCACATGAGCTTTGAAGTGGCCACCAGTAGGGTAGATGTTTAGCTTGTACAGCACTGCTCGGATATTCCCGTCGCTTGGGGACAAAGCCAGTATCCTCTTTATCTAAAACAAAAAAAGCGTCAGTAATAAGAAGAAGAACAAGAAGAACAAGAACAAGAACAAGAACATGAACAAGAATAAGAAGGAGAACGAGTAGATTACTTTGTCGAGGATATCATACATGAAAGTTGGTCAGAAAATGGGCGGGAGAGAGCTGTAGAGCACAACGATAACTTGGGTCCAATACCTCTGTGCTACCTTTGCCGAACGTGGCCGCCGAGCAACACTTCATCAGCTCTGCCAACGCCTCGCCTTCCACCTCCTCTACTTTACTCCTTCCTCTTCCCTCTTCCTTCGTTTCATCGTAAAGAGGAAATGACAAAAATCCCGATATGAACTTCTCTCCTCCTTCTGCTGCCGCTACCTTTTTGTTGAAAGAAAGGCGCAGGGGATGGGCGAGTTCAGCAGTGCCGCCGCAGCAGAACAGAGAGCGCTCGTTGAAGGTCTTGGCCAGTCCTTTCAAGCCTGCCAGATGGATGATGCTGCGCAAAGCGGGACAGGAATGCACCAGCGCCAGCCACCGCTTGCTGGTCTGGCGCAAGCGAAGCTTGTCCTGCGGGTGAAGAAAGTCGATCATGCCGAGCTGAACCTCTGGCGGGAAGTCGTCGATGCTGAACGCTTGCGATGCTGCTCCTGTGGTCATTGTTGTTCGGTCTGGGTCACACGATGGCCTGCTTGCTTTCTTCTTCCTCTACGATTCCGCTACGTTTCTGCTACGCTTTTCTGAATGAATGAACAAAAAAAAAAAAGTGGATTTGATTTTCTAAATTGAAAAAAAAAGATAAACAAACAAAAAAAAAAGTGATTGAGAAGGACCACGAAAAAGGTTCCCTTCTGTGGAGGGGAGGGCGCGCTTCTTTCTCTCCGAGGCCAAGGTTCTTTCAGAGGTCCTCCCTGAGGCATGGTCTAACGAGCTCGTTCCAGTAGGGTGCCACGCCGAAGCAGCCTGGTGCTTGCTTCACTGTCTCCAAATAGTGATGATACACCTTTTGTTTTTTGTTCCGTTGCAATGAGTATCAGAGCGAAGAGAGAGAGAGAGAGAGAGAGA